>MU859194.1:0-98395 GCA_033297205.1 Pseudoneurospora amorphoporcata | reverse complement strand
AGGCCACTGAGCATCTTGAGGCTAATGCTAGGCGTTGAGGCTCTGTTGAGTCTTGCAATCCTAACCCCTGGACTATGGGCAATGTCCGTGTGACATTGGCTCTAAGGGTTGGGTGCGTTGGGCTTTGGGCAGACGCCCTGTTCAAGAGAGGGAGCTTGAAGCAAAGCTGACCGGGCACTCCGGGGTCCTTATACTCGACATATCTTCTCATAGTAGTGGGGGCATCAACTGTAACTTCCAACTTGGAATGTCTCCACGTCAAGTCCGATGCCTGGAGACACTGGATCCGTAGGGAAGCGTCGTCGCTCCACGTTGGCTTTTCTTGCTGCCGATTGCTGTTATTTCTTTCCGGTAGAAGGTTTCCAAGGGTACCTCTCGTAGGAAGCTGTGATGGGAACCAGCGTCAGCACAAGGTAAACCCACTGGAAGATGGGAGCGGAGAAGACGGACCGACCGATGCATTAAGATGGCGAACTGGCTGATCGATTGAGCAAGAACCTGGGGGAAATGTGCTGGGTTGCCCAGCGGGAATGTGGAAAGACGTTCCAGATGCTGGTCGGGGACGACGGGATTGATGGAGCGGAAGGTGCAGCTGGAAAGAAAATGGCTGCCTCAATTCACCGTGACGCAGGAACGACCACCATGCGTAGAAAGCACGGTGTGCACAACCGTGTCTTTTTGGCGGGAGATGCCGTGCACACCTCACACACTCGCCCAAGGCTGGCCAGGGCATGAACGTCTCGATGTAGGATACCTCCAACCTCGGCTGGAAGGTCGCTCTGGTAGCCAAAGGCATTTGCAAGCGTAACATCCTCAGCACTTACCAGAGCGAACGCCGGCAACTGCTTGTAAGGAAGCGAATGGTCGTAAGAATAAAGCGAACATGACGGGTGCAGTACGCCTCGCTTTAGTCGGGAAAGGCCGTTTCAAAATTGTAATAGACATTATAAGAAGTGAATAACACCTCGAATTAAGTCCAAGAAGTGCCTAGTCTTATCTTCGAATGCATATTCGGTTGATTTTTAAGACCGCTTGGGAAGGTGCATTCTGCTGGAGGACTTCCTCTGAACGAGAACGGGAGCATGACAACGCGACAGGCTTAGGAGCAGTCAAACAATCGTGAATAAAATCTGTCATGAAGTTCAAGTCGGGTTGTGGTTGAAACACCACGGATGGTGTCAAATGGCGATGCCCCTCGTTACGGCAATAGTGCTGCTTTGAGTGGTATTCTGCGTTAAATGAATCATGGTAGCCAATGGCGAGAGTTATCCTTTTAGACAACTAATATCACACTAACGAAGCCATTAAAGATGGCCCCACATGCACGCGCCAGCTCTCTGGCGCGTTTTATCGTGTTTTAGGTCTTGACAGGGAGGAGTTCCCCTCCATCCACTAACGAGTCCCTTAGTTTCTTGGGCTGTCACTCATACTTTACTTGACCTAATCCACCATTCCTCTTGATACCCAGGTGGACCATTACAACCACACATACACAAGATGGCAACACCAATGGCGCACTCCAGCGATGTTGGCTTCATGATGTCGGAAGGACGAAACGGTCATCCCAGTTCCTCATCAGCTCGTCCACGAGGACCTCCTTCAGAAAGTCTCGGAGCCGCCAGCGAAGATGAGGGCGAGGAAGGGTTCGCCGACGACCAGGTCCCCGTTCGGTCGAGGCCTCAGAACATTGCCGACATTCCCAAAGTCCAGGATAGGATTGGTGTCATGGTCCAGCGAGCCTTTGAGGCCTTCATTGACGGGTATGACTACAGATACGACACGACTATTTGGATATATGCCATCGCTAACCCAAGACAGCTACGTCGAAACACCCACATCGTCCGGCCAACCAACCTCGAGCGCAGTCACGACAGACAAGTACTACGTCGCCCAGATCCACGGCATGAGGACCTACTCGCTATCCACCTTCTACGTCGACTACAAGCACATCGCCTCATGGCAAGATGGCACCCTCGCCGAGGCCATCACCAACTCGTACTACCGCTTCCTTCCCTTCCTCACAGCCGCCCTCCACAGCCGAATCGCCGCCTACGAACCTCAATACTTTAACGAACATCGTCAGCCCACCGCGTCCAGCGCCCACTCGACGACAGCCACCAGCACGCGAGGCGCCAATGCCAGCCAGTCCGACTTTGGCATCAAAAACCCCAACCAACAAACCGACAAGCTCTTCGCCATCGCCTTCTACAACCTGCCCCTCGTCTCGCGCGTACGCTCCATGCGCGCCCGCAACGTTGGCCAGCTTCTTGCCATTAGCGGCACCGTCACCCGCACCTCCGAAGTCCGGCCCGAGCTGGCTCTGGCCACCTTCGTCTGCCAGGCCTGCCGCACCGTCGTTCCCAATGTCGAACAGACTTTCCGCTATACCGAACCGACGCAATGTCCCAACCTGACGTGCCAGAACCGCACGGCGTGGCAGCTGGACATCAGACAGAGTACCTTTGTGGATTGGCAAAAGGTGCGAGTGCAGGAGAATAGCAGCGAGATTCCCACGGGAAGCATGCCCAGAACTATGGATGTGATTCTGCGCGGCGAGCTGGTGGATCGCGCCAAGGCTGGCGAGAAGTGTATCTTTACGGGTGCGCTGATTGTGGTGCCGGATGTTAGTCAGCTGGGTCTGCCCGGTGTGAGGAATGTGTCGGTGCGTGATGATCGGGGTGCGGATGCGGGTGGCAGTGGTGTTTCTGGTCTCAAGGCCTTGGGTGTGCGCGATCTTACCTACCGATTGGCGTTCCTTGCTTGCATGGTCACGCCCGATGTGTCAGCGATCGGTGCCTCTGGCGATGCCCTCCTTATGGACATTGTCGGTACCCTCAACAGCAGTGCGGCGGCGGAGACCGCCGAGACCATCAAGGAGGCCCAGGAAGCATTGCTAAGCTCCTACACACCCGCCGAGATAGAAGACCTCCGTGCCATGGTGCACAGCGACCACATCTACTCGCGCCTTGTCCAGTCCCTGGCACCCACAGTCTACGGCCACGAAGTCGTCAAGAAGGGCCTTCTCCTTCAGCTCTTATCGGGTGTCAGCAAAACCACCGCCGAAGGCATGGCCCTCCGTGGCGACATCAACATCTGCATCGTCGGCGATCCCTCGACTTCCAAATCCCAGTTCCTCAAATACGTCGTCAGCTTCGCTCCTCGGGCCGTCTACACCTCGGGCAAGGCCTCTTCGGCCGCCGGTCTCACAGCCGCCGTGGTCAAGGACGAAGAAACCGGCGAATTCACCATCGAAGCCGGAGCCCTCATGCTCGCCGACAACGGCATCTGCTGCATCGACGAGTTCGACAAGATGGACATCGCAGACCAAGTCGCCATCCACGAAGCCATGGAACAGCAGACCATCTCCATTGCGAAAGCGGGCATCCAAGCCACCCTCAACGCGCGCACCTCGATCCTCGCGGCCGCCAACCCCGTCGGGGGGCGGTACAACCGCAAGACCACGCTGCGCGCCAACATCAACATGTCGGCGCCCATCATGTCCCGCTTCGATTTATTTTTTGTCATCCTAGATGAATGCAACGAGCAAGTCGACCGCCACCTGGCCGAACACATTGTCGGCCTCCACCAGAACCGCGACCAAGCCATCGAGCCCGAATTCTCCACCGAGCAACTCCAGCGGTACATCCGGTTCGCGCGCACCTTCCGCCCGGAATTCACCGACGAAGCCAAGGAGATCCTCGTGCAGCGCTACAAGGACCTCCGCGCCGACGACGCCCAGGGTGGCATCGGCAAGAACAGCTACAGAATCACGGTTCGCCAGCTGGAGAGTATGATTCGATTGTCCGAGGCCATCGCCAAGGCTAACTGCGTGGAAGAAATCACGCCCGAGTTTGTGAATGAAGCCTTCCACTTGCTGCGCCAGTCGATCATTTCGGTAGAGCACGATGATGTGGAAGTCGACGATGAGGACGACGCCCCTGAGCCGCCAGCCGATGACCCTGCTGCCCTTCAACAGGCCGCCGCCGCTGCTTCGCGCGTACCAGAGGCTGATATGGACGGTGACGGGGACGTCGATATGGGTGGTGATGCCCGTCAAGCTTCTGCTGCACCATCCCATGCGCGGGAGAAGCAGACCATCTCGTACGATAAATACATCTCCATTGTGAACATGATCGTTTCCAAGGTCGCGGAAGACGAGACGCAAGGATCAGGAGAGGGCATCGAAGGCGAACAGCTGGTGGAGTGGTACTTGGAGCAGAAGGAGGAGGAGATGGGTACCGAAGAGGAGTATTTAGAGGAGAGGAGGTTGGTGGGCAAGGTTTTGAAGCGGATGGTCAAGGTATGTTTTTGTGTCGTCTTCCCCTTTTCCGCTTTGATTATATGCTGACTTATTGACTGTTACAGGACAACATCCTCATGGCTATCCGCGGACAAGGTATTGTCGGCGAGGAAGGTACCGCTGGAGAAGGCACCTCGGCAAGGGCAGAGGGCAATATTGTTTATGTGTTGCATCCTAACTGCGCTGTGGAGGAGTTTTGAGTTCGAGACATAAAAGCTAAAAGCGTACAGAGAGTGTCAAGTCTTGGGGGTTGCTAAGGATTGTTTGAGTGGGATTTGAAAAAGTGTTGGGCTAGCTGGCTGGCGTTTAAGGAGTTTCGTAGCTTGGGTGGGAAAGATATCATGGTGTTGTGAATACAATAGATGGTTGAGACAGACTCTTGTGGCTGGCTTAGATCAAAGGGGGAAGCCCCATCCCTTGCATTGTCTGACCAGTTCTTTGTACGCCCACCCTCGGTTGAATGATCACTACTTGAACGATGTTCGTATTGTATTCCAGAGGTCCAGCTACTCTAATAACTTGAGCTGTTGTAATCTCTTCACCTCGACGCCTGGGTGCTACTGTATCTGGTCTATGACTGATAAGATAAGGAAAGAGCCCACTGAAATTTAACTCGATTACCACAGTGACGACAGCGCCAACCTCGATTTGTTTTCTTGCCCGAATCTTCTTTCTCGCATCTCACATCACCAACCCCCAGGTAAGGCTGCTTGCGCTCTCCCGATTCGCGACGACACGCGCATCAGCCAATCCAAGCCTGCCTGGTGGCGTACACTTATTGCTTCTTTGCGCTTTTGTTTTGGTCTTTTACGTCGCAAACCACCAGCCGGCGCATCGCAGATTTATCAACGACCGCGAACTCGCGATTCCTTCAATTCCGCATTCGACTTCCACGCAACTATACGATACCCCAAACCCGACAACATGAGCAACCATCAATCCCTCGTCGACTACCTAGTCGAACACGAGCCTAGCTTCAGGAAGTCCGTCTTTGCCCACCCAACTGTCTCTCTCTCTTATCTTCCCAGCTAACACTCCTTCTCACCAGAGCCCGTCTCCCAGCCCTCTACTCCGACTTCACCACCCTCCGCACTCTCAATCCCGATGGCTACCAGGCCAACATCTCCGCCTGGCGTTCCGCCCTTGCACACCTCGCCCGCTCCGGCCTGGCGCCCGCCCCGAAGGGTTCAACCCCGAACCTCCTCGTTCTCAACTCGGATGAATCGCTACTCCGTGCGCTGGAAAGCAAGAAATACGGCAGGCCATTAGCCCTAGGGACAGTAATCAGGGAAGCACTAGCCGCCAAGGATCTCCTGCCGCTGCACGACTTCCTCACCTCTCCCACAAGCATATACTACAAGCCATGGCTCCCATCACCTTTGGGAATCGCCGGGGGCGTAGCCGGGTGGGCACTAAAACAACTAGGCGTAGCAGACTGGCTACGATCCCACAGTTTACCCAAAGGCCAATTCGTGGTGGTCGCCAACGTCGAAGAAGCCGGCAAGCAATTCGCCGCCACAACCGCCTCAGCGGTGACAGACTCGCGCTTCGAGCGCACCTGGTCCAAAGCGCACTTTCTCCACACCTACAACGAACAAGTCCAGCTCGACCAAGGCCGCGACGCCAAACTGCTCACCGGAACCGACCTCGACGTTCTGTTAACGTTCCTCTCCCGCGACAAGGCCGTGATCCTCTACGACGGGCAAACCTTCAAAATCAAGGCTCCCTCCGACTCCCACGACTCCAACGACGGCAGTCTACAACAACAGCAGATAACAAAAGAAGACACAACCATCGCCTCCATCAAAGAACTCATCTCCTCCCTCACGCACCAAACCCACCTTTTAGCAGGCCGCATTTCCGACCTCGACAAATCCGCCCGCCAAGCCGTGCAGTCCCAGAACCGCATCGCCGCGCTAGCAGCCCTGAAGCAGAAGAAACTCGCCGAACAGACCCTCCAAGGCCGCTACGCCAGTCTCACACAGCTGGAAGCCGTGGCGGCCAAGATCCAGGAAGCGAGCGATAGCGTGGCCATGGTCAAGATCATGGAGACGAGCACCCGGGTGCTCGAGAGCCTGAACGAGCAAGTAGGCGGGGTGGATAGAGTGGAGAATCTGACGTCGAAACTGCGCGAGCAAATGGCCGAGGTGGATGAGGTTAATACTATTCTTGCTGAAGCCGGTGGTGTCGGTGTCGGTGTCCACCAGGCGGGAGGGGTGGATGAGGAGGAGATTGATGAGGAGCTGGAGGAGATGCTTGCTGAAGAGGAAGGGAAGAGGGAGAGGGAGAAGGCGGCTGAGCAGGAAGAGAGGGAGAGGGAAGACCGCGAGGCGGAGCAGCTCAAGAGGAGACTGGAGGCTATTGGGGGTGTGCCGGTTTCGGTTTCGGTTTCTGAACCGAGTGCCGCCACCGCCACGGCCGCCGCCACCGCTGCGAGTAGTACCAGAGAAAGTGAGAGGGAGAGGGAGATGGAGAGGTTAATGAAGGGTATGTCTATTTGAGGAGTGATTTGTCATTTTTGTTCTTTTTTTGGGGCGTGGGGCGTGGGGCGTGGGTCATAGAGAGAGAGTTATATACCATGTTTTTTTCTCTATTATTCTAGGCTACAAATGCTAATTATTTTGGTTGGTAGGTTATCACTAAATGCAAATTATGCCATCTCTCCTTTATACGGCCATCCATCTATCTCTTTGTACGGCCATGATAACGATGACTACGAACGACCATGTCAACGACGACTACCAACGACCATGACGAATTACGATTGGGTGTTTACGATTTGTTTACGATACGATACCGGCCGGATACTGTTTAGGATTTCCGATACGATCCTCATAATGAATACTAGGAACTGTTTTGTTTGACCTTTGAGACGGGTAAAACGATTCACCATCAGGTTATGTAATGTAATGATTCACGGAACAGGCGACAAGGGCGTTAGTTAAGGGATATTTTGTTTTGTTTACTTGTTTGTATGTATGTATACAGGGAATGAATGCTAGTCGAAATTTTTACATGATTTTGTAATTCCTCGTTTCTCTCAATCCCACCAAAAAAAGAAAAGAAAAGGGGCGTTGAATCAATCGGACGCAATCAGAAAACGAGACAACGAGACCGGGACAATCAATGTCAGGGAGTAAGTAACAAATTCCAGTGCCAGGGCCATTTGATTAACCAACAGCTTTTCTACATGTATCCGTCAAGGTTTCAATCATAAAGACTTGTCACTAACAGGATCATATGGTGGAGAATCGTATCTGATCAATCAAAAACCCCGAACAATCAAATCCCATTTATTGAAAGTAGGTAAACAAAACATTGACAATTGTAGTTGTAGTCGTAGGCCAAATCCTCGGTGGTATCTTTCATAGCCCCTTAACCAAATCCCAAAACAAATCCATTCCATAGGTATGTGGTATCACCAACTCAATATCATCAATCAAACCGCCGACCCAACCCCTTTCCCAAAACCCGTTATCGTCGTGAGATGTCGTAAGAAAGAAACAAGAAGAAGAAACAGAAGAAGAAGAACAGCTCGCTCGCCTGCCCAAAGACAGCCCAGACAGCCCAGACAGCCCATACCAGATAGCCCAGATCATGCATGATTGATGTCTGGTGTCTAGTCTAGGCGTAACAATCCCCCCCCCCCCCCAAAAAAAAAAAAAAAAAAAAAAAAAAAAAAAAAAAAAAAAAAGACAGAATCGAACCGCAACGGTAACCAAACACCGAGTGAGTGAGTGAGTGACAACTCCTTAGAGACCATCATTCAACAAAGAACGCAATCAATCACCGCCTCCCCAACCCCCTAGCCCGGTCCCCCAACCCCTCAAACCTCCCTTTGACATCCGCACCCCCCCACTTCTCCTTGATCCACCTAAACCCCTTCATATTCAGACTCAGCCGCACCCTCCCCTCTACCAGCGCAGACACAAGATTAATAACCGCAAACGTCGTAGACCCCAGGGCTCTGAACAGTGCCAAACCCGCCACGGCCCACAAGATAAACCTCAGATAAAAGTTATCCCCGATTTCTTTACCAGCATACGCCTCGCTGACGGCCATGGCCAGCGTAGCATTGGCAACCATCCACGTCACGACCATGTACGTCCTCACAGACTTGTAGTAATCCTGTTGGAGCTGCTCCTCCGAGACGGGGATATCGGGAACAAGGACGCGGTCGCGGAGGTTGCGGAGACATTCATCGTACCCGGAGTCGATGTCGAGTTGTTCCGAAGGCATTTCCAGCTCGACGGTGGAGCCCTTGCCGATGGCGCCTCCCAAGTCGGTGCGCATCACGTTGTCCCCTTTGGTGCCCCACGTTACGTCGTGGGTGTTGCAGAAGGCGTAGATCTGGAGGGTGCAGATGTAGGAGGGGAGTAGGACAAAGTACTGGATGGCAGAGGTGAACATGTGCCACGGGTCGAGATACAAAAAGGACATGAGGAAATAAAGTCCCAGGGTACTAGCCACGGAGACGATCAAGTTTGTGAAGACGTTGTTGCCGAGGTAAAGCTCGGGGTCATCCGACTTTTTGGGCTTGATCTGGCGGACGACGATGAAGATGGTGGCAAAGGTGGTGTAGACCATGATGACGGCGTAGATGATCATCGAGGCCAAGTACATGCGCTTGGCGCCCTGCGGCCGGTTTCCCAGCGACATGATGAACTGCGTGCAGATGAGCAGGACGCAGACGTAGCGGAGGATGTTGAAGATGACGCGCGAGACGTGGCCGTCCGAGTTGAAAGGGTCGACGTGCGGGTCGGCGAGACCGCCGGCGATGAAGTAGAAGGCGAGGTAGAAGTTGGCCAGGGAAAAATAAGTGAAGAGGAGTTGTAGCAGTTGGTAGAGGAATTCGACATGAAGCAAGGCTTTGCGCATCAAGGTGTGGTCGGTTTTCCAGATTTGTCGAAAGTGCACAAGGGAGTAGACGGCGGCGAAGAAGGCGCCGTTGAGCCAGCGACGACGTTGGGAGACGAATTCCGGGACCGTGTCTAAAGTCCGTTAGCATTCATCACAAAAACTGTCCCCATCTCATCTCACAGAACGGGGCAAAGAAACTCACCAGGCACATCCGTCTCACCCGTACACCCCTTGACATACTTCAACACCCACCTCTCGCCCCTCTTGGCCACCAACTCCCAGCACAAAATCCTGTCCTCGGCCAAATACATATTCGCCGTAAACACATCCGCATGCTGCCCATGGAGCGTCTCGCCCTTGAAATACTGACTCAGCGGTCCATGGCCCGTCTCGTCATTCTGCAGCGCATGGTACCGATACGCGGACAAGGCGCCCGGCAAAACCGTGATATACCCAAACACCGACTCGAGCGGTTTATCCAGGATGTTGCTCATCTTGTACTCAAAGTTCTGACTAGCCACCAGAGGGTTGAGCAAATTCCCGCCGAACCGGCCCTTCATCGCCTTGATCTCCCCGCAGGCGCCCGCTACGTTGGAATCGGTATCAAAGGCTTTCCAGAGGTGGTAGAGACTGGTGCCGCCCGGCCGGGTGCCGACATCCAACAAAATACACACGTTCGGGTTCAAGGCCTTGCCGAACGCGTTGAAGAACCATCTGTGCGAGTTGAGCTTCTTCTGGTTCTTCTCCTTCAAGCAGAAAATCATCTGGCAGGGCATTATCCCTTTTTCGGCTCCCTTGAACTTGAGGTCCGAATCCAGCGACACTTGCGTGGTGTACTCGTACACATGCGCCTGCACCGCCTTCTGGTTGACAAAGTTCTTGGCGATGCCATGCTGGTAGACGCCCATGGCTGCGAGGGCGTCCAAAGTCCGGGGGTGAATCTTCTCTCGGCCATCAGACACCACACAGACCACAATCTTTTGCCATCCATCCGCTCCCCACGTCCTGCTTTTGTTTCTTGAACAAAAATGCGAGATGTTCTTCATGACCGCGTGCATGGTCCGTGTAAATCCGTATTCGTCCTCGTTGTACATGGTCACGCAAATGAACAGCTCCGTCTCCCTGGCAGTCCGACCGATATTCTGGCGCAACTTATACCCTCTGCTGACAAAATCGTCGGGGTCGCAGGTGACGGCCGTGTAGCGCATGTGGGTGAACTCAACCTCGTCCCTCCGGGGCAGAAACGAATACAATATAGTCGGGATCTTGCATTCCAGGACGAGCTCGCCGTTGATGAGCTGGACTTCCTTCCTCGACACCTGCGGTGGCCGAACGCCGCGGCGCTCGTGCTTGCCTTCTTCCGGGATCGGGCCGTAGTGCTCGAACTTGTCGACGCCTGAAGCGCTGGTGCCGGTATTCGAAGAATAAGTGGTGCTTACATCGTCTTCGTCGTCGTACCGAGAGCGGGCGTGGGTGCCGTGGGGATCCTCGCTGAGGGTTATCTGCGATGACCTGAATCCGTACGCATCATTGAGGTGGCGCGATTCGCTGAGGTCGGTTTCTGGTCCAAAGATATCTGTACGGTCGTCATCCGGTCCCATGCTAACCGTCACATCGTCCGCATATCCTCCTGCTCCATGGTATCCATGCCGTGGATGATGGCTCGTTGCGCGGCTGGGGCTGTTATACTGTATGGGCGCTGGTGCCGCGGGAAGTGGTCGCCTCGCATTTCCATAACTCGAAGGTGTACCTGGCCTAGGATGGCCATCGATTTCTGAAGGCTCGTACCGTCCTTGTGGTGGGACTCGATAATCGGCTGTCGATACGGGACTCCATGGCCTGCCGTGTCCCGAAACCATGCTCTCGGTGCCCATGTAGGAAGAAACGTAGGATCCGCCGTCGGGTGGTGGAATGCGCGGGGGGTCCATGATCGATGATCGTTCGTCGATGGAGGGTTCGTATATGTGTCGTCGATCGTCAATCGAGGGTTCGTATGTTCGGGTATCTAGTGATGGTTCGTAGGTGCGGGCGTCGATCGAGGGTTCATAGGCTCGTCGTAACCGGCTGCTGTGATTAGGAGTAATATGTGAGCGTGCTGTCTCTGAGTTTCGTCTTTTGGGTGATCCAAAGTGAACAGAGGGTGGTAGTGTAAGCGATCTTTGCGAATCCCCTTCTTCTTCGATAATGTTGCCGAGCACCCCGTGCTTGCTTCCTTGCTGCTGCTGCTGCTGCTGCTGCTTGCGCGCCTCACGGAGCGACGCTCGTCGCGGGGATGTCCCCTCGGGAATTGTCAGCAAGGCCAGAGCAGGTGGAGGCGCAGATAGTCTAAGAGGCTTCACTTGACCCAGCCACTTTCTCTTCTGCAACTTTCCTCCCCGTAGCTGAGGTTCTGCTTGTTGTTGCTGCCGCTGCTGCTGTCGCAAAAGGAATTGCTCCTCCTCCTCGGATCGAAAGGGACTGTATGGCGGGGGATAGTGAGGTACGTGTTGAGGGTCGTCGCTTCCCAGGATCTCTGGCGCGGCTGCAAACTTGACAACCTTTCCCATGTCGGAGTCGTCCGGTCTCTTTCTTTCGTCTTCTTGATTGTCTGGTCCCTCGTTGGGTACCGAAAGGGACAGGGAAGGGGAAGGAGGAGGACATGAGATGTTGGCCACGACGTCTTGGTCATGGCTTTGTTTTGTTTGGGAACTGGTGCTGGAATGGAAGGGAGGGCTTTGGGTTCGGGTAGGTGTCTGGAGGGGCATGACATACGGTCTGACATTGTCTCTCTGTGAACTCTGGCTGGTGATCTCGGACACTGAAATATACGAGCTGTTGTCGAGGTTGGTCAACAGGCGAAGGCGCTGGCCAGCGGGTGTGGCATCGACATCCGGGTCGTCGGCTTCGTCGTATTGTGGGAGCATATATCGAGGGTCTGGTGGGAGTGACAATGAGGAGTGGCTGTTGCTGCCAGTACCGGATCCGCTCCCACTGCCGCTGTCGCCGAAGCCGCCGCCGGTGTTGCGGCCAAACCCGGCCATTGTGAGAGAGTTGAGTTATGATGGATACAATGAACCTGACTTGTGAGTAGGTATACGGGTGAATGGGACAGAATGTGGAATGGAATGCCGGCTGGAGACTACTCCTGCGCGTCAGTTAGCACTAGATGGATTGTCGGGTCGGGTCACCACCGTCAGGGCCTCTCGTCCACTGAGGAATGGACAAGAGTGGAAACGGGGGTCCGGCTACTGACCTGCTAACGTTTGTTCGTAAAAGGAGTGATGGTTGAAATGCGGTGAAATCGTCTCTGTCACACAATCCCCAGGATTTCTCTTGGACCAAGCAGAACTGGAAAGACGGCGCCGAGGGAGCAGCAACCACTGTCCACAATTGTGGTGGCTGGGCTCACTCGTGTGGTGAAGCTAGAGTCCCAATGGATGGAGGTCTTTTTGCTCGCTTGCCAGGCCCAGAGCTTGTCACTCTGAATAAGTGGCTGGATAAATGCGACCGCAATTGGCTACCAATGAATTCTGCCACTCAGTGGTCTTCACTGTCTCTTCAGCTTCTCGATCCTCTCCCAGTCACTGGGCACAACCCGGGACTAGCATTGGACAAGGCACTGCCCCTCTCTTCCGAGCATCCTATTGGCTGCAAGAATAGTAGCTTGCAGGCTTGCAGGCTTGCAGTTCAGGAACTTCAGGAACGCTTGCTTGGCATTTCGTCCTTGTGTTGTGCAGTTCGGTTCCTGTTCCTGAATGTCCAAGTCTCCGCTGAACAGCTCATCACTTCTATGCTTCCTGCGTATGCTTCCATCTGTTCTCGAAAACGCACACATACCTACGCACGTGTACACAATCAACTCCCCGTCTTCGGTCCCTGGCATGGCGTAACGCAAGTGACGTCAAAGTAAACATTTGCAACCCCCTCTCACCTCGTCCGAGTAACCATTCAAAAACAATGCATCATATCAAAGAGGTATATACAGAGACAATAGAAAATAAAACAAAAATTGCAACACGTAATTTTCGACGCCAATAAGAATGCGCTTTGATCGTTTCGATCTTTCCTCTCCTCTCCTTGGTCCCAGACCGCCTTTACTAATCCATCTGTTTCTGTTTCTGCGTGACCGTGACCGTGTGTACGAGAGCCAGTTTAGTTTACTCCTCATCACCCTCTGCCTCAGCAACCTACATCACAAAATGTCAGTTAGTACATCGTCGTCAAATTGCATGATCGCAATAATCAGGATTGTGTACTCACCCCCTCATGGAAGTTCATTCCATCAGTAGTCGCCTTAATGATTCCCGCGCGAATAGTCCAATCACCGAACCTCTCGCCCTCCTCACGCTCCTTGGCGTACCTCCTCAGGAGACCCTTCATGATCGTCAAGATCTCCTCCTCCTTGATGCTGCTCCTGTACAGCTTGTTGAGGCGCTGGCCGTGGTAACCGCCGCCAAGGTACATGTTGTAAGCACCGTAGGCCTTGCCGACGAAAGCCACTTCCGCCAACCAGGGACGGGCGCAACCGTTGGGGCAACCAGTCATGCGCATCACGATGCTGTCCTGCTTGAGACCCGCCTCCTCGAGGACGCCCTCAAGCTTGGTAATGAGGACGGGGAGGTAACGCTCAGACTCGGCCATGGCGAGACCGCAGGTGGGGAAGGCAACGCAGGCAGAGGACGAGAGACGCAGAGCAGAGTGGTGCAAGTTGTCGAGCTTGTACTGGGCAAGGAGCTTCTCGAGCTCGGGCTTGTCCTCGTCGGCGACGTTGGAGAGGATCAAGTGCTGGTTGGGAGTAAGACGGAACTCGCCCTTGTGGACCTTGGCGATCTCGCGGAGACCAGTCTTCATCTGGAACTCAGCGGTATCCTCGATACGACCGTTCTCAATGAACATGGTGAAGTGGTTGAGACCGGTCTCGTCCTTCTGCCAGCCAAAGGTGTCGACGTTGGAGTCGAAGTGGAACGGACGGGCCTCCTCAAACTTCTGGCCCCAGTACTCCTCGACCTTGCCCTTGAACACCTCGACGCCCATGTCGTCAATGGTGTACTTCAAACGGGCGTGCTTGCGGTTCTTGCGATCGCCAAAGTCGCGCTGGACAAGCATCACCTTCTCGCAGGCAATGTGCACGTCGGCGGCGGTGACGAAGCCGAGAGTGCGACCAGTCTGGGGGTAGGTCTTCTTGTTGTTGTGGGTGGTACCCATACCACCACCGGCGAGCAGGTTGAAACCAGCAAGGGTGCCGTCCTCGTTCCTGATGGCGATCAGACCGATATCGTGGGCGTAGACATCGACGTCGTTGTGGGGAGGGATGGCAATGGAGATCTTGAACTTGCGGGGAAGGTAGGTAGGGCCGTAGAGGGGCTCAAAGTCCTGGACGGCGTTACCGCCAACCTGCGTCTTGGCACCATCATCGTCGGTCAACCAGATCTCGTGGTAGGCAGTGGTGTTGGGGAGCAAGTGGTCGCTGATGCGCTTGGAGCACTCAAAGACGGCGCGGTGGTACTTGGAGTGAGCGGGAAGAGGGCTGCACATGACGTTACGGTTGACATCACCGCAAGCGGCAATGGTGGTCATGAGGGCGCGGTTGATGGCCTGCATGGCGGGCTTGAGCTTGCTCTTGACGACACCGTGGAACTGGAAGGTCTGACGGGTGGTGAGCTTCATGGTCTCGTTGCCGAGCTCGTTGGCAATGTCGTCCATCTGGACCCACTGCTTGGCGGTAGAGACACCACCGGGCAGTCTGCAACGGATCATGAAGGAGTAGGCGGGCTCGAGGCCCTGGGCCTTGCGCTCATCACGGATATCACGGTCATCCTGCATGTAAGTACCGTGGAACTTGGTGAGCTGCTGGTCGTCGGGAGAGATGGCGAGAGTGGAAGTGTCGTTCAGGCCCTGAACGATAGTACCACGGAGGTAGTTGGACTCAATCTTGATATCCTCGTTGGTCCTCGGGGCGGGCTCCTCAGGAAGGCCATCGACGTTGGCAACGCCGAGAGCCTCCCAGAGCTTGGGCTCCCACTCGGAGTAACCAGTCTGGAAACCGTCGGGATCCTGGTCATCACCAAGACCAATGGGAGCCAAAGGCTTGGCACCAAAGTTGGCAAGGACGCGATCCAAGTCCTTGGCGGGCTTGTTGTAGTAGATCTTGTCCTCCTTGCGGGGCCAGTAGTGGCTGTCACCGAGACCGAAGACGGAGTAGCGGACGTTGGCGAGATCGAGCGAGGTGTTGTCCTTGACGGCGTGCCAGAAGGAGAGACCGTTCTGGGGGAACTCACCCTGACCGGCGGTCGAGGTGATGAAGACGATGTTCTCCTCAGTGGCAAGGTCCTCGACGGGGTAGTCCTCCATGGACATGACAGTAGTCTTGAGACCACGGGCACGGCCACGGTTACCGAGGCGCTTGGAGAGGGAGATGGCGTTGCCGTTGTCGGACGCGTAGAGGATGGTAAGGGGCGCACCAAACAGGCCTTCCAGCAACTGGTTGTAAGCATCCTTGGCCTTGCGCTTCTGCTGGGCACGGATCTCGGTGCCAAAGTCCTCAGACAGAACAGCGCCGAACGAGGGCTCCTTCTTCATGAGCTGAGTAAGGTGGTTGTCACGGTCGAGGAACTCCTTGAGCTCCTTCTTGATGCGCTCCGAGTCGAGAGAGAAGTTGGACTCGCCCTTCTTCTCGTTCTCGGGGTTCCAGCGGTAAAGGGGCCAGTAGCCGATATCGACAGCCTTCTTGGTCTCCTGGAGGACGGTGAGAGGAGAGTCGTGCTCGCCAAAGTAGGGGAGGTAGGCAAGGACAACGGAAGGACCGTTGAACTTGTCAGCCTCGTCCATGGCCTGGAGGACCTGAGTGTAGGAGCTGTAGACAGCAGTGGAGGCAACGTAGGCGTTACCAAAGTTCATGGCATAGAGACCAATGTCCTTCTTGCGGCGGTTGGCATCGGCAGCGGCGCGCTCAGAGTAGGGGGTGGAGTCGATGATGAGCAGGTTGACGTTCTCGCCGGAAGCAAGGACGTGGTGCACACCAGAGTTGCCGAGATCGTAGGACCAGGCATCGGAGCCAACGAGCCAGAGGGACTGCTTGCGGAAGAACTGCTTGTACTCAAGGAGGGACTTGGAAAGGTCCGAGCCGTCCTCAGAGAGCTTGGAAACAGCCTCGGAGGCAACCTCCTCAACCTTCTTGGCGTCCTCAGCGTTGGCAACCCACTTGGCAAGGGCCTGCTTGGGAGCATCGGAAGAGAACTGGCCGTTGCTGGCAGCCTCCTTGACCTCGGAGACGAACTTCTGCTTGCGCTCCTTGCGGGCGAGGAGAGCACCGAAACCGTACTCGGGGGTGGCGGAAATGGTGTTGGAAACGCCGGCGTCGTCCTTCTCGATCGAGTTGGCCACGTAGGCGCGTTCACCGAAGAGCTGGTCGAGGATCTTGGTATAGGCAGTCTCGAGCTTGGGCTTCTCAAGACCGTACTCGGAAGCCTCCTTGGGGGCCTCGCGCTCACCAACCTCGAGGTTCTGAACGGGCTTCTCCGAGGTGAGGTTCTGGAAGATGCCGCGGAGGGCCTGGACAACAGTCTCCTGAGAGATGTAACCAAGCTGGTGACCAACAATGGTCTCGACACCGCCAGGGCCGCTCTTGACCGAGGTAAGGACGTCGATCAGGAGAGGACCCCACTTGGTAGTCTTCCTCGAGACCTGCTCAAGGACAGCTACGCGCTTGACGGACTTGGGGATGGCCTCGAGGAGCTTGGCGCCCAACCAGGGGCGGTAGAGACGGGCAGTCAGAACACCGGCCTTGGCGAAGCTGTCGTCGGCCTGAGCCTGGGCAATGGCCTGGGCGAAGAGCGGAGAGCCGGAGCCGAACACAAAGAGGGCATTCTCGGCGTTGGAAGGACCAGAGTACTCGAAAGCGTTGTATTGCCTGCCGGCGAGCTCGTTGAGCTTGGCCCAGATCGAAGTGACGTACTTGTAGATGTGCTCCGAGGTGACAACGGGGGCTTGCGCCTCGATGGTGGTGGCGACGGAAGCGCTGGGGGTCGCTCTGCTGCTGGCCTCGCTGGCGGCCTCGCTCTGCTGCTGGCTGGTCTGGGTGGACTCATCGGCGCCGTCCTGGGCGGGGGCAAGGGAATCAGTGGCAGCAGCAGTAGCGGCCTCGACTTCGCGGGCGTCAAGGACAGTCTGGCTGGCGGCCACAGGCTCGGACTGCTCAGGGGCAACGGCTACGCGGCCGTCGTTGGCGTAGATGGAAGAGCCCGAGATGTTGGCGGACTGGAAGCGGCGGACATTGTCGAGGTTGAGAATCTCCTGAACAAGGCTGATATCCTCAGCGGCAATGGGCTGCTCGGAAGCGCTGGAGCTGGGGTCGAAAAAATGAATGACACCCTTGCCGGAGTGGACGGCGAGAGCGTGCGCGGTGAGGGCCAAATCCTGAGCCTCCTGGAGAGAGTTGGACTGCAGGAAAGTCCAGCCGGAATTCCTTATCGAGGTGATGGCGGTGTAGTCTGGGAGGCTCTTGGGGCCCAGAGCCACGTGGAGGACGACTGGTAGCTGGGCGAGCTTGTATAGGTGGGCGATGCTGGGGAGGAGGATCTCGGAGGTGGTTGTTACCGAGACCAGGCGGCCGGAGCGGATGGGTGTGAAGACCGAGAGAAGAGGGTCGTTGTTGTGTCTGACGGGAATGATTTCGGTGACGGCATCGGAGGCCTTGGAGACGAGGCTTTGTGTCCTCGAAGAGGCGAGGCTCTTGAGAGTGGCCGAGAAGTCGGACTCGGTGGCAAGCGAGGGCTGCACCGAGACGACGACATCGGAGGCCAAGTATGCGATTCTGGCGACTGTGTTTTGCGTCACGCATTAGTCATTGTGTTCTTGCGGTGGTTTCAATTGCAGTTTTGCCCCCATTGTTTGTTTTCCCAAATCTCGTGATATCTTTTGTGGTGTTGAGACATTCCAGTTGCGCACTTGGAAAGCACGGATGTAGCGGGCGGGGGGCATTCATTGCCGTGCGCTCTCTGCATCCGGGGTTGGACCGAATTACAGCGCTGAGCTGGGAGCTGGAGGGGAGATCGCGGGGAAATGATCACTCACCAGCCTCTTGGGGCGTCTTGATTTGTTGTGTGGAAGCCATGGTCGAGTCTGGTGATGGCTGGAGTCTGGGGGAGGGAGAAAAAAAAAAAGGAAGAAAGAAAGAAAGGAAACAAGCAAGCACAAGAAAAAGAGTAAGAAGTGGTATGACTGAGAGGATACTTATGGATGGATGGATGGATAGATAGAATGTATCAGTGATTCACACTTCTCTCTCTCTTTCTCTCTCACTCTTCCCTTTTTCCCTTTTTTTTTTTTCTCCGAAAAGAGAGAAACGCCCAACTTTATGGAACAAGAAAGTCTCAAAAAGTTTGGATGTCGCAATAGGCGGGAAGCGGGACAACCCCAGGCGAGGAGGATGGCACTTATGTAATGCTGCTATAACTCACTAACAAGCAACAGCTTGTAGCTAAACGGTCCCCTACACTACATTTTTACATCGGCGCCCGTGCCCCGCAGTCCACTTGTGGTAATGCCGGCACATGAATGGCTGCGCTGCTTAGTCTGGAGCGATTGCGTGATCGGCCTAGCTTGATTCGAAGTCGTGAGCGCACCCACTTTGGCCGGTCCTTTGTATAAATCTACCCTCACCAAGTTGCCTCTTGCTGGGCGAATGAGATGGTCTGAATTTTCAACTCACCTTTGCGTGACCGATCCGCATGTCGCCGGTAGGTATCCAGAGGTACCGTACTAACAATACCTGCTCCCGACCTCGCCACGGGGTGCGTGCCCACGGGGTAGGTGACTCGGGAAGGCAGAGAGACCCAAGACTAAAAACCGTTGGGAAGAAAGCAGAGAATGACAATCCGGTGTCTGTCTGTTCGTTCGATAATCCAGGGGTTCCGGGTAAACAGCTTCCCGTCCCATCTTTGTTATCCACATTGGTCTCAGGTCTAGTCTGGACATGGGACGATGACTCTATTCCTGGGTGTAGAGGCCGACGACGCATGGGCATCACGGAAACCATCTCTGACAGGACGATGAACGGGTGGATAACATATCAAGAACCCTTTTTGGCTTCCCCGATTAACCCACATCCGAAACTATTTCTTCGCCGGCGCTACGCTATGTGAATTTATCATGGGCATGTTGAAAGTGGGAGGGTATAAGCGACACAAGGCATGTCCAAGAAGGGAGGGGGCAGCAATTACAAGGCTAAGCCCTGCGCATATTCAAAGGGAGACACACAAAAGACATGGATATATGGCCTTTGGACTACGCCATCATTACTTGCTTTTCCACTTCGCTTGCTTCCCTTCCGTCTCGTCTTATCAAGTACATACAATATGTGTCTGAGCCTAGGTAGTTACCAGTTATGATATGTCCAAAATGACCCTTCTCCATTATTATCATTACATCGTCCAATATCTCTCCTTACTGGTGGTGCTAATGGTGCTGATCATCTATAGCATATATATATATATATATATATATATATATATTTATCAACCCAACCGCCCAAATGACATGACTTTGCGCCGTTATCCTCCTTGGAAAAATGTACATGATAAAATCATGGATATGGTGCCCCAGTCGATCCGCACCAAGTTAGTTTTGTACAGATGCGATGCAAGTAGAAACAAAATCCAAAATGTCTGTCTCCATAAAAGCAACGCGCCGTGAGGGTGGTTCTCTTCGCTCTCGCGGCCAACACCTCGTCTATGCCATGCATGCTGTGTCGTATGCTGGATGATTGCTCGCCATGTCCAAAAAAAAAAGGCTAGAACAGGAAGCCAGCTTGGGACCTCGAGTTCCCCGGTAACTCGGCGTCCTTGAGCAAAAAAAGTTCAAAACAAAACCTTATACCCTGGAGTATCTCCCACTAGCACCGCCCCTCAACCTCCCACCAATCTCCCTCGCCCACTCCTCATCCTCCTTCCTCCCTCCGAGCCAATACCCCCTCCCAAAGCCGACCATCACCCGGCCCATCTTGCCCTGCCATCCTTCACCCAGCGGCGCGCCCTCCACAAACGGATCCGGCGCGTGTGCCTCCTCCTTGCCATTATCATCTTCAACCTCGCCCGAACCAAGGGGCCCACCAGCCCACCCGCTGTTCATGTCCACATATCTCTGCACCACGGCCCTAGCATACGCGCAGACCACCAGCGCAAGGTAGATCCTGACCAGCGTGAACCCAACAACAAGACACATGCTCGCCGCGGACTCGTGCACGCCCACCGCCTTGTGGAGCTGATTCTTCTGCGCATCATCATGCTCGTAACCCTCGCCGTTCGACGGGCTCGCGCTCTCGGGGATGTCGCCCTTGCTGGCCGGGCCCTGCGGGTCGTGGAACTGGTTGAGGTACCAGGTCGTGGCGAAGAAGGTGACGTAGGCGAAGTTGAGGAGGGTGTCGATCGCGTAGAGGAAAGCGAGCGCGAGACACTGGAAGGGCGACTGCTGGCGGATGTGCGGGATCAGGTACGCCAAAGCGCCGACGACCAGGAGCGACAACAGGTAGAGACTGATTTGTAAAAAGGAAAGCGGGAAGCCGGTGAACAAGGCCAGGACGCCGTAAATGCCGGTGATGCGGTTGAAGACGAGCGAGAGCGCGATTAGCTCGGTGCCGGTTTGGAGGGACATGAAACCGAGGAAGGTCTGTTTTTTTCACGCAGAGGTTAGTGACGCTGTCGCGGGTTTGCGCAAGAGGGGAAAGGAGATGCGAAAGACTTACCCTCGGCCGGGGAAACCGAAGTCGTGGCAGTAGACCTCGCGACATGATTTTGTATGTACGGAGAGCAGCGTATGTAAAAGACTCTAGAGGTAGATGGGTGTGTATATCGCGACAGAAAAAGAAAGCCAAAAGGGAAAAAGGCAAAATGCAATTGAAAATACAAATTGAAGATGATGCCGACAGACAGCAAAAAAGGGGTCTTGTTGCGGCTGGCGGAGGTTGCAGCAGCTGAAAGAGCGGATCAAGTGCGATGGCGGCACAGTGTTTGCTTGTGCAGCCAACAAAGGTGCAGTGCAGTTTGCAGTGGGCTGGGACGAGTCCGATGGCAGGCAACCAGATGGTGGGAATTTCAGAAAGTGGCACCACAAATGACAATGATGCCCAAAAACCGACTTTCTTTTTTTTAGTTTGTGAACACCAGACCGACGGGTTCGCGACGGAATCCGGATTTTTAGTGTACACTACGCCAGTTGCGACACCTCGTTCGCGCGAAACAAACGAAGCGGCGGCGCCAACTGAACTGGGGGGATTTCGGACCCGGATCAATCGGCATGCCAAGGGCGCTAGTGGTATTGTTGTCCCATTATTATGCCTCCCTCACCACTCAGCCTTTTTCTTTCCAGGTCCAGCGGTGCTGTGTTGTTGGTTGAAACTTTGAGATTTAAAAGGTGTCCGTCGTTCGCAATTACATACGGTCACTTGGCATTCATATCGAGTCCGCGGATGAATGTCCATCACCGTCGTCCGTACTTCAACTTCAACTTCAACATGATGCCGTCGGGCTGGCTGCCTCCAGGGCAGTCAGTCGCTTTCTCGCGTGTCCTCCCTGTCCGCCCATCCGCCCATCCGCCTTTCCAGGCTTGCCAGGCTCCGTCGTACATAACTCGACTCGGTTATTTGATCGCTGGCCTATGACGCAAAAGCCTTTGGTGACGAGCAGAGACACAGTCCAATCAACGGGGGTTGGCATTGACGGGGTTGTTAGGTTAGGCTACTGTTACCGACAGATGCAGCGGCTATCAGATTCTCGCCTAGTTTGTGCGAAATGGTGTTAAGAAGGATGAAAGTGATTAACAGCATCCCGGCTCTGAACACACCACACAAGAGAAAATCTCGGCGTACCTACTCCTGAACCCTGGTAAAATCTGTGTTTGGGCTGGAAGTGGTTATGCTCTCATCTTAACCAAAATGGCTTTGCACTCTTTGGTTTCCTCAACTACATAAAGTGGACAAAGACGGCAATTCCGTCTTCGCGTTTTGACAGCGGAATACAAGGTGGAAGGTGGAGTCGGTTTACCCCTGAATCCACCGGGACCCTGAACTGGACTCTGAAGATCTTGATGGTGATGCAAAGTTGAGTAAAGTATTGGCTACGCGGAACATGTCTCTTCTGTTGACAGTCCTTCTGTTGCAGCATCCGTACCGTAGAAGACCCTTCGAAAGTACATATGGAAGTCATGCACAACATCCCGTCCACAACCACTGCACCCAACGAGTTCCATTCCCTTTCGGAAGCGGGCTCGCCGTGCATCAGGCATGCTCTGACATCTCCCAAATTCCCAATCTTTTCGATTCAATCATCCATAGCGTCTTACGTCGCGATATGCACCAGTTCTCCAAAGGCCCAAGGCGTGTTGTTGTTGTTGTTGTTGTAAGATCGTCCAAGTCAAACCCCCCAAAAAGGTCCCCGTTGTTATTTGTTAGCGCTGTTACTGCTCTACACAAAGGTACCTTATGTACATCCGCCCCTCAAGTCTCAACCCCGGACTCCCCGCTCCCGACCGGCGGCAGTCGGCGGCTATCGGTCCGCCCTTTGTCTCCGCTTCTTACCGGCTAGGCGGTACTCCGACCCTATCGGTCTACTGCCGGCCAGTAGAATAGTCTCCGGGAAAGACCACGACAGCCGGGTGTTGGGTTTTTTTTGGAGGGCGAGCCGGAACGCGTGGGGAACCGGGGGAGGAAGACGGTACGATGGGAAAGGTGACATGATTTTGAGACAGGCGACGAACAACAGGCTGTCGGGATGGCGTGAGAGGGAAGCGAAAAGACGACAGACAGAGCCCATGTCGACTTGTTTGCACGATTTCATGGGCCGCCCGGGGGGGGGGGGGGGGGGGTGACAGCTGGGTTTTTATTATACATAGCTCTTGCGACGGACGGACGGACGGACGGACGTTATTAGGGCGAAGCCTCTCTCTCGTTATTACCTAGCTAGATATCATTTTGCCCGGATCAAGTGTAGAGCTAAGGTATGTTCGTAACTCTCTTTTAAGAACTTCAAGCCCTTTCCCTCCTACCTACACACCAGTAGTATATGGCCATTCCGCGGAATAGGCTATAAACACACACAGTTCCCGTCTTCCGCAACAGCACGACGAGAGGTCGATAGAGATATCGGAAAAAGACAGATGGTACCAAATAAAAGTTTGAAGCCTGGCTATCTAACGACCGGTCCGGTCTTCTCCCTGCCGCAATCAGTGGGTATACTTGGGCAGGCACCCATCTCGACGGACGGCTATGACTTGAATGCCTAGCCCATGACACAAATAGACAGTGTTTCATAAAAACGATATCAATATGTCTGTCTCTAAAGTATTCGCCATCGAAAATTGGGAATCCTTGGACACTACAGTTTCGTGTGTAATGCTGCCATCGTCCAGGTTGTTTCTAACGATTCGGTAGCTGGCGCAGAATTTAAGTCTTTGATTTAGTCTCCTTTGGCCATCCATACCCACATCCCCGGCAATGACCGGGTGAGTAAAGGGATTCTTCTGCCGAGACACGATATCCAAGTATATGGGACAGAAAGGTTAGGAACACGGGTAGAGAATGGCTTTGTTAGATCAGAGGGACCTAAGATATATGCAGAAACTTGGAGTGACTCGAGGATGTAATGTATAGGTTGGTTACTCAACGCTCTGCTAGACTACTGATGCTACCTTTGACAAAAGGTGCTGGCCGTCGCCTAGAGCAAAAGGCATCGTGATCAAGCCAACAGCAGCAATCCTTATTGTCATTATCCATATCAAGAAAATCAACACATGGTTCGCCGTTCCGTTAATCCTGTCCCATTCATAATCCATAACCCATAATCCGAGGCCTTTCCGTGCAAAAACGACTGTCCATTCCAAACTCCAGCTATGCCGTATTCCCGCAGTTGTCCATCATGTCCTTTCGTTAAGATTGAGCCGCTGGGAGTATTGTTCAATCAATATGCCAATGCCTCGCAGCCTTCTCCACGCCTCTCATGCTCCTCCTAGCGCCATTGCCAGTAGCAATAGCCGCTCGCTCAAGGGGCAATCTGTGCTCGACGCGCTGGACCGTGCGAGCAACCGAGGGTGTGATGCGCTGCACGCCGCGCTCGAGGGGGTTCTTGAAGAAGCTGATGTTGCGCTGCCATCTGGGCGCCCACTTGGAGGTCTGGCGGGCCAGGCGCTCTTCGGCGCCCGGGAAGGCCATGGCAAGAGGGGCGAGGGTTCCGACTCCGGCGGCGCCGAAGCAGATGTACTCGGTCATGCCGGCGGCGGGGATGCGGACGGGCATTTTGGTGCTTGTTTTGGGGGGTTTTGGCTGAGGGGAGATGCTGTGGTTGGGTTAGTGGGTTGTGGTCGAGGGAAGACGGGGCAGTGATGGTAGAGTGATGGGAGGCAGAGGGGAAGCAGATAGAGAGACATGAAATCATGGTCCAGTGATGGAGAGCGTGGTGTCTCGATATGACAGTTCTTGATGACCACAGATCATGTCTTGTCATCTAGAGATGATACCGAAGACGTGACTGGACAGAATGAATCATAGACATACCTCTACTTGTTGTTTAGTGTTCTTTGCTTGATCGGCAGTTGATGATTGCACGCTTTCGAGTGTTGTAGGCTGCGATGTGCTCGTGTAGAGGATGAGTGTTCTCTCTCGGTGGCACAAGGAGAGAAGAGGCAGCGAGATATATCGAGTGGGAGGGACGGGAGCCCCCTTTATGTGGCAGAAAGCAGCAGGTATTGTTACTGCTTGTTAGACTTGTGCAACTCTGGCGGTGGTTCCCTCTCCTTTTCCTGCGCAGTGTCCTAACTCGATGCCATCTTGGGGGATTAGGCCCGAGCCTTGACCTCCTGTCGTGTTCACTTCCCCTCCCCGGTTTGCCTCGACAGGAAGCCACCGCCCACCTCCGCATTTGTCTCTTGCAGTTCTTCCACTCCTTCCTCCGTTCAACGGTATATCGAGACATGGAACCGTCTGGCTGAGGCATGGTGTAACCTAGAATTGAGCGGGGTAGGAGTGGCAGTCAATATCCAAACACCAATCATTTGCCTGTGGCTGGACGTCACTTTTGTATCACAGCAGCCCGTCTATGAGTCCTGTCGTCTGATTCTTTGATATGGATCGAATGGCACCACGGAGCGAGGAGTGGTCTGGTGCTGTGCACGTGTGCTGTGGCTGGGGGAGGAGGGAGTTGCGTTTGTGGATTTGGGGAAGACGAGTCGCACATAAAACGGTCTTGTTCGTGATTGACATTTGGGCAAACCACCAAATACTTGGGAAGTTGAAGATGACTGAGGAAAGCGATATTGACATGTTGAATCTCTGTTGTTTAAAAGAGGAAAAGAGAAATTCGGGGACCCTTACCGTCGCAGGGCAGGAGCTAGTCTGGTGGAGCCTCAGGAGAATTGGACTCCACTTTCGACGATTTCCCCGGATTTCACCCCCGCAATTTTGAGTTAGCATTGTGGATCCGATGGGGCTCTCGATCAGCACGCTGCGACACGCCAATCTTAAACTGTGAGTGAAGAGGAAGGACTGAACTGCACTTGAACTTGAAGAGACGGAAAGTGGGATCAATATGTCAAAGGAAATCTCTCTGTTTCTGTAGTTTTTGGTTATTCTTCAACGCCGTCATTGAGGTTTTATTGCGGCCTTCCCAATCATTGGGCTCGACCCTCGCCTACACTACAGATGGTCATTGTGCAACATGACAGACAGTTCACATCCAGGTGTGCCAGGGTCCGCAGGGGTGCAGTTGACACAGATCAATCTTGTCTTGCACTGAACAATGAAGTTGAAGAGAGTGTGAATTGAAGTTGTAGTGTTTGGACAGGAAACAAACTGATGTCTGAAGAGACTAGAAATGCTCATTTACTTCAGAACAATTGACATTGCTGACCAGAGACCATCAGCCAGTTTGCATCGAGAGATTGATCAACAGGAACCATTCACGGACAAAGGGCCAAGGAAACTGAAAGAGGCAAGTTGCCGGTGAACAACATCCAACCCTAACCCGAACCTACCCACTGATAACACAATAGCGCTACGATAAGCCAAGCGTCCCCTCCGCCCCACTTCTTTTTCCAACACCGACATCCAGAAATTTTCAGAAGCGGCGCCCTGGACCGTTCCGCTGTTGTTGACTTTTTGTTACTTGCTTCCCCCCCGAAAAAGACAACGAGCCCATCCCACACCCGGCTCGCTGCTTCTTCCTCAACACATCACAACCACCACAATAACCCGTCAAGATGCGTGTCGATCCCTGTTTCTTTTGCGGCCGTCCGGCCTGGCCCTCCAAGGGCATTACCTTTATGCGTAACGATGGTTAGTATCCTCCTCTAGTCCCCCATCAATGTCCCAATGCTAACCAGTCTTGCAACGTCCAGGCAAGTCCTTCCGCTTCTGCCGCTCCAAATGCCACAAGAACTTCAAGATGAAGCGCAACCCCCGCAAGCTCAAGTGGACCAAGGCCTACCGCAAGAACGCCGGCAAGGAGATGGTGGTCGACAGCACCCTGCAGTTCGCCGCCCGCCGCAACGTGCCCGTCCGCTACGACCGCGAGCTCTTCCAGAAGACGGTCAAGGCCATGGAGCGCATCTCGGAGATCCGCCAGCGCCGCGAGCGCATCTTCTACAAGCGCCGCCTGGCCGGCAAGCGCGCCCGCGAGGTCGCCGCCGCCCGCAAGCTCGTCGCCGAGAACGAGCACCTCCTCCCCCGCCTGCGCGGCTCCGAGAAGAGGAGGCTGGCCGAGCTCGCCAAGGAAACCGGCCAGGACGTCGAGGAGCTCGAGCGCGAGGAGCTGGCCAAGAAGGCGGCCAGCAAGAAGACCAAGGCGTTCGGCGGCGAGGTCAAGAGGCTCCGCGTCAGGACAGACGGCGGCGTGGAAGAGATCTCGGAGCGCGTTGGTGGAAACGTTGTCGATGAGGACGATGACGACGACGAGAACGATTTCGAGGACGTTGACGACGATGACGAGATGGACACGGACTGAGCGACGAGCATCAGCACTATTACCACCGCGACCGCGACCGCGACCACCACCACCACCACCACCACCTCCATCACCAACACAACCGGAACCAGCCACCTCTTTTCTCGTCGGGATCACTAAACTTGTTTGTTTTATTTTCTGTGGACGAACTCGCTCCCACACGGCTGTCGATAACTCTATGTGGGAAGGGTTTAGCTGTGTTTTTCTTAGGCGGCGGCCCTTCCTCGCCACTGAAACCTGTTTCGTTAGTTGACTTTCCAGCAAAAAAAGCCAGCCACGACAAAAAACGGGTTCGGTGTAAAAAGAGTCGACGACGATGACAGAAAGAGGAACGGACAGGCAGGCAACAACACAGCACTGTTGGTTGTGGAACCACAAACCGGAGCAATCAATGGCTGCTTCGGGCATATACCCCCTTGGTTGGTCGCCACAGGTTATTGGGAGATACATTTTTCGGAACCATGGTTTTCAGGGGCATCATCAACCTACTTTTAGTAGCAAAGCATATTTTCGGTTATTTTATTGGAATCGGCGAATTTGGCGTTTAAATAGACACACAGTCACACAGGGGAGACCCAAAATATGAAGTTTACTTGTTATTTTTTGCCTTTCTGCCATGTTATGTTGTTGTTCTTGTTTATAATAATTCTGAGTATGTGTTCGGACTTGGCATCATCGCCTCGGTGTGACTTTAGGACGCTGGTCTCATCAGAAACCGTGACACTGACTGATGCCGCAGCTCGAGACCTATATAGGTGTTTACTCTTGGAACTGAAGCTATCCCAATGGTCCAGGTCAATTTAATATGACCTTGGGCCCTTGTGATCAGATCTTCACATTGGAACAAGGGAGACAACAAAGCACCTGCGTTGAACAGCCAAAGACATCGATCGAGACTTTAATTCAAGTAGATACAAGTATTATGTCTTTTTATCATATTATTATAAGCCTTAATGCCAAACCACCCTCCCCCCCACCCCCCTTTGCATGCTATGCTCCGATCGCCAAACCGTAAGCATAAACACAGCCTGGAAGTTCTCATTATTTGCTCCCCGTTTGTCAGCTTGTCTAGTAGAGCCCACCTCTATATCCCCATCCATCCATCCATCCATCCATCCATCCATCCATCGTCATATTCCCCATTACATTCGTTAACCTCGTTAACATCTCGTTCGTCAACATGGTCATGGTCATGGTCATGCTGTCTCCCCTCTCCTCTTCACTCCACCTCTCAATCAACTTTTTCAGCCGTCACGATTCGTTCCTCGGCACCCCCCTTCCCCCCTTCCCCCTCCCACTCCCACCAAGCTGTCCCGGCCAGGCCAGGCGGCAGACCGTCCGTCTAACAAGCGCACCCCTCCTGCGCCACCGTCTCCTTGCTACTAACGTCAATTCTCGTCACCGCCGCACCGCCCCCTTGTCCACCCGCACCTCCTTCCCCACCGGTGCCCTCCATCCCTGGCAACGCCTGGGCTATCCTCTTGAACAGCGTCTTGACGTTGTGGCCGAGCTTCGCCGACGTCTCGACAAACATGAGGTTGTTGCGCCGGGCCTCTTCCTCGCCTTGCGCCGTGGTCACTTCGCGCTTGTCGTTCAGATCCGTCTTGTTGCCGACCAGGACAATGATCACGTCGTTGCCGCGCTCGGCGCGCACGTCGTCGATCCATTTTCGTGTGTTTTGGAAGGATTTGGCGTCTGTTTTAGGGGTGCAAGTGTTAGTAATGGAATGCTTTGGTGAGGGGTTGAGAGGTTGGGTTGGCGGGGTGGAAGGCGGTGAGTGAGTGCTCAAGCTAGTGTAGCCGAATGTTGATAAATACTGGGGAAGGGTAACAGATGGAGAACATACTCGAAATATCATAAACCACCACCGCCACCGAGGAGTCGCGGATGTACGAAGGGATCAGAGAGCGGAAGCGCTCCTGGCCGGCTGTATCCCAGAGCTGTAGGCGGACTGTTCGGTCTTCAAGGTACATGGTCTATCCCCACCGTCTCATTGTTAGCCAACACATATTCTCCCATTGTGTCCTTCAAGCGGTCAGAGGTAGTTGTGGACATGACATGCCTTGGAAAGGAAATCGATACCAATGGTGGCTTGGTACATGTTATCGAACGAGTCGTACATGAAGCGTGTGATGAGCGACGTCTTGCCGACTGTTTGCGCGCAATGGTTAGATGGAGCCTCGTTCTTGAAAGGTAGGTAGGTGGTGGTGGTGGTCGCATACCGCTTTGCTCGCCCAAGAAGACCAGCCTAGCGAGGAGAAAGAGTGGTTAGCATCTTGTCTTGTCTTGCCATGGAAGGAAGCAAAAGTGTCGGTCGGGTATGCTGTCTTACTTGAACTTCTTCAAGGGGTTGTTGTATGACCCGCCTGCTTGCGCCATTGTGATGGATGTATTAAACGGTATTTGGCGGGGTAGCTAGCTGTCGCTGAAGGTATTCGGAATTGAAGGAAACGCGGTCAAGGGAAAGCTTTCAAGAGATGGTTGTTGAGTGGCAGAAAGTTTAGGGCGGTCGGAGTTGGTCTAGAGTTGTCTGTTGGAGGGATATGGATAGAAGTTGCCGGAGACCAGTTGCAGCAGCGGTTGAGTGGTCTCAATGGTGCGATGGAGACAAGTGCTTGGATCCAGTCGGGGTCCCGACGTGTCTTTTTGTTTCTATAATCAAGTCTGAACAACTCTCTTTGCGACCCCCGAAGCGGACTCATGCGGGAGAAAGGGGACCACTCCGATCACTGGGGAAGTGCGCCCGCAGTGGCCGCCTTTCTGCGCCCAGACAGGTCGACACTTGACTCGACCAAAAGAGACAAGAGACGATCCAAAGGCTTGGCGGCCGTCATGGGCTTGTGCAATGACAGTCTCTGATTGGCTGAACTCTACAACTGCCAGCTGAGCACGGCTGGGGAAGCGCTTCTTGTTGGTTTAGTGTCTCTTATCTTATCGCACCCTCCTGTCGCCGCTGAAGTGGAAATTTTGAGTTGCATACCCCGGGCCCACTGGAAAGTCGAATTGACTGCAGAGCAGACCCCAGTATCGACACTTGCATTTTCTTATCTGCAACGAACCTCTTTGATTTCCCGAGTCGTCAACCCAACAACACAACACACCACCACTCATATTCAAAATGCCCGTTTTAAAACCTCTGTCGGGTGATGGCCAAGCCCCCAAGCAATTCAAGCAACCGTCGAGAAAGGGCAAGAAGGCGTGGAGGAAGAATGTCGACGTTACAGAGGTCGAGCAGGGTCTCGATGAGTTGAACGCCCAGATCATCAAGGGGTACGATGCCCCCTTTGCTATACTTAACAGCAATTTGGTTAACATGAGTCGCATCACAGTGGTGTCATTGCCGAAAAGAAGTCCGAAGAACTCTTCGCCATCGACGTCAAGCCCGACACGGAAATCACCAAGAAGCTCCCCAAGCAATTCAAAAAGCCCTTGAAGGCCGACGAGATCCTCGCCCAGCGCTCTGCCGTTCCCGCCGTCTCCCTCAAGAAGCGCCCGGCCTCTGAAACATCCGGCAAGGTCACCGACGGCGTCCTGCCCTCCAAGCGTCTCCGTGCCACCTACGTCACCCACAAGGAACTCACCCGCCTGAAGCGCGTCGCCGACGGCCACCACACCACCACCGTCGAGGTCGTCGACGCCACCTTTGACGCCTGGGCCGACCCGGAGGAAGACAAGAAGAAGCAGATGGAGGAATCGCTATACAACTTCCTCCCCAAGGTCGACAAGGCCAAGGCCCCCAAGACTCTCGCACAACAACCCATCTCCCTCGCCGCCACCGGCAAGCAGCTCCCTGCCGTTCCCAAGCCCAAGGGCGACAAGTCTTACAACCCCGCCTTCACCGACTACTCTGAGCGCTACCAGTCGGAGCTGCGCAAGGCCGAGGAGGCCGAGAGAAAGCGTCTGGAGGAACTCGAGAAGGAGCGTCTCAAGGCCGAAGCGGCCGCCAAGTCGCGCGCCGAGGCCGAGGCCGCCGAGAAGAGGGCCGAGCTGTCGGAGTGGGAGGACGATTCCGCGTGGGAAGGGGCCGAGAGCGACGCGGACGGTCTGTCGTCTAAGAAGAAGCGGCCGGAGCGCAAGACGCAAGCCCAGCGCAACAAGATCAAGCGCCGCAAGGCCGAGGAGCAGCGTCTGAAGCACGAGGCGGCCATCAAGAAGAAGGAGGCCGAGGTCGCGAGGGTCAAGCACATCGCCAAGGAACTGGAACTCGCCGAGAAGGAGAGGCAGCTTGCGCTCCAAAAAGCCGAAAAAGCCGCGAACAACAACCCCGGAGACGACACGGCTAGTCTGGAGGAAGAAGATGACGATGACGTCGAGCTCCGCCGTAGGCAACTAGGCAAGTTCAAGCTGCCGGAGAAGGACCTCGAGCTGGTCCTGCCGGATGAGCTGCAGGATTCCTTGAGACTGCTCAAGCCTGAGGGTAACCTGCTCAAAGACCGGTATAGGAATCTGTTGCTCAGAGGCAAGGTGGAGGCGAGGAGGCACAATCCGTACAAGAAGCAGGCCAAGAAACAGATTACGGAGAAGTGGACTTTCAAGGATTTTACTTTGCAGTAAGCGTCTGGGTTTGGGGCTTTGGGGGCTGGCTGGCTGGCAATCATTTTACGGACACATTATTCGGATTTTGTTTTTGGTAATTGTAAGTACTGTTTTGTCCTTGTTGCGGAAATATTCCTTTTTTTTTTTTCAAGTTATTCATACTAAATAGGCGTCAGATGGTTCATTCGAGTGCAATCAATACGTTAGATTGATCCTACATTTCAACTAAAGTGATTCGCATGTTGGATTGTGAAACGACTGTTTAATATAATGAAAGGATATTACTTTTGTTATTTGCATTATCTACATAAATTGGATATCTTCCAGGTTTTCCAACCATACATACCTTACCAACCACTCGCTCAGTCCCTTCACTTACAACAACTCCCACGTATTACATTACCATCTCGTTCCTTCTCCCCTCCTTCCTTCCTTCTTCCCATTCTACAACCCCCTATCATAGAAGCAAATCCCCCTGAGCCCCATTCATCCCACCGTTCATCCCCCCCATACCTCCCATACCTCCCATACCCGGCTGGTACGCCGAGCTCTGACTAACCACGTACCCCTGTCCATATCCATGTCCCGCATCCCCCCCGAAACTATCGCCAGGCTGCTGTATCTGCATCTGCCTCATCTGCTGCGCAAAGTAATCATCCGCGTCGTTGACGGCCGCTTGCTGGCTCGCTTGCTGGTTTGCTTGCTGTGTAAAGTAAGCGTCCGCGTCATGTACCGCCTGAGCCAAGTTCCCTTGACTCTGATGAGCATTGGTATTGGGGGGAGGAGCAGGTCTCGAGCCAGGCACGCGCGGATCAAAGTCGGAAGGTTGCTGGCCGTGTCCGAACTGCGACAGAGTCTTGGGGTTCGGTAGCTGGGTGTTGTTGTATTCGGCATAGTCGGGTTTTTGGAGGCAAGGGGAGTCGTGGAGTTTGCGAGGGCGCGCACTGCGGAAGACTGTCTGCACGGGTTTGAGGTACACGGTAGCTAAGGTGCCGACGTTGAGACACATTTCTTCGAGCGTGACGGGGTCGAGACGTTCGGACTCGGCGGTGATGGCGGGTTTCTCGCCCATTACGATCCTCTTCGCTGATTCCATGTCTGTTGAGAGCAGACGCCAGTACATGTAGGCGCGGTCGCGCAGGTCCGGGTTGTCGGTTTCTTCGGTGGCCCATTTGAGCACTTTGGGGACGAGTTCCTGTCCTTTCGTAGGGCGCTGGATGAAGAGCTTGACTGTGGCGGTGAGGAGGGCGAGCTGCACCTCTACGGGCTCTTCGGCGAAACTGTACAAAAAATCTTCGAGGAGGGCGTCACTGTTTTCGATGCGCGAGGCGTACTGGCCTATTACCCAGACCATGGCGGCTTTGGCTTCTGGTTCATCCAAAGAGTCGAGGTGCTCGCAGAGGGTGCCGATGATGGACTCGTACTGGTTCGGGTACTTGCGGAAGATGTTGCGGATCACCACCGTCGCTTCTTGCACGATGTAGGTGACTTTGGTGGAGACGAGTTCCAAGAGCAGGTTGATGCACCGCTTGGCGGCTGGCTCAATCTTAATGGCCAGCTTGCCGATGGCGCGGACGGCCTTGCGGACGAAGTGGACGTCGATTTCGGTGGCGTACTCGCGCAGTTCCGTCAAGACTTCGTCAATGTTCTTTTCGTTGGCGAGCATGAAGATGAGTTCGAGCTTGGTCACCTTGACGTAGATGGGGTCGTTGTACTTGCAAAAGAAGACGCGAATGTCGTTCCGCAAAACTTCGGGACGGCGTTGGAGGATGAGCAAGGCGTTGCGCAGGGCGAGGTATTGCACTTCGGGACCCTTGGCGAGGAGGGTCACCAGTGGTGGGGAGAGTTTGCGGCAGAGGGCCGAGATTTGCTTTTGGTCCGAGATGTAGTTCATGAGGTAGAGGATTACGCGGATACAGGTGAGGACTACCGAGGAGTTGGAGTGGGAGAGACGCGGGGCGATGCGCTCGGCTAGGAGGAGGGCTTCGCCGGATTCTTGAGGGACGTAAGACATGAGAGCTTCGAGGATATAGGTTTGGCCCCATCTGGTGAATGTTAGACGGCCGTATGGGTGTTGGGTGAAAGGGGGGTAAACCTACTCGGAGCAGTCGGCTAGAATGGCAACCATCTTGGAGGCATTGCTGTAGTCGATAGTGAGTTTAATAGCATCACTTCTCTCCCAGATATCCATCAAGCTGGCAAGAGCGCTGGCCACCACTGTCGGGTTGTCGTCTCTCAAGAGGTTGTTGAGTCTGTCGATGAGGTCGGAAGCCTCAACCATGTGTCTATCGTGGTCGTAGAGCTTGGCCACGCAGAAGGCAGCCGTCTTGCGAACATAGGGGTCGATATCACGGAGCAGGTGCTTGACTAGTGGTACGGTAGCCTCGACAAACTCTCGCACGTGGATATAAGACATGGTCCGGAGGGCGAGGGCGCGAACAAGGGGGTTTGGATCTTCCATGTCCTGGGGGGTTTTGTTAATGAATGGCCATATATATGACAGAACAGGGTTAAGAGAGGTGACTTACGTGCTCCAGAACGGGAATTGCTTTTACGGCAATGTCTGGCCTCATCCTCGCGTAGTTGACCAAGTACAAGAAGCACATCTTTTTGATTTCCAGAGACTGGATGGCCATGCAGGCGACAATATCTGGGAACAAGCCGACCATGTCATTGTTGCTCATGGTCATGTTGGCGACAATCTTCTTGAGGGCAATCTTCTTCTGGGTAAAGTTCTTGTCCTTCTTGCTGCCGCTGTTCAGCTCGAGGCGTAGTTCGGCCACTTTGCCCTGTCGAGTAAGAGGTAAGCCAGTGTTGGGCGGGATAGGGAATGCGACAAACATGGTTGCGGTATTCATGAGCATGTCCTTGGTGCCATCAAGGTTCGCGATGTCGAAGAGAGATGGGCAAGGGAGGTGTGGAGGGGTGGTAGACAAGGCAACGGCATATCCCGAGCGGAAAGGGAGGTCCCGTCTAACAAACATTCATCTTACCCTCGCGAACAGCTTGGAGTCTCCTCCTCCTTGTGTGGCCGACATGTTGGCTGCTTGTGGTAGTGTGTATTATCGTCCACCTCGTCAACTACTAAACCCGGTGATGCGATTGTGATGCGACGGAATGGACGAATGGCAAACGAGCTCGGCGCGGGCGCAAGGAGTGGTGGTGTGGTAGACAAGAAAAAGGCCCTCTTGGTGAACCCAGGGATATGTTTGCGATATCGCGAGTCGGCCGATGGGGTGTCACAGGCACCCTTCTTTTGCGTGTCCTCCTCTTTGTTTCAGTCTCCAAGTCGCTTCAAATATCCGATGCCCGTGTCGGAGGTCCCGAGTTTTGGAGTAACAGACGTCGTCTCGTCGTGATGGATCGCAATGTTCGTAGTCGCCGTCGTCGTCGGTGTCTCGGTATGCTCGGCGTAGGTCTGTCCGGCGCAAACTGCCCTCCCTCCACTTTGCTGTAGGTTATTGATGGGATGAAACGGCCTCCTAGTCGCAAAAACTCCCAAGCCGGACAACAAAAGATGATGTTTGGTTCAAGTCGCGGACTCGGCGGGTAATGTTCGCTTCACTGCTCTGTTCACCGGTTGGGGCGTCCCCTGAACCGTCGAATTAATTACGGCACCGTGACCTCCTGGTCAGCGATCGCGAACCCTGCGACTCGCCGCTTTGGCGCCGTCAACACTAAACGCCCACTAGACCTCTACCAGTGAACGGCTGGCACGCTTCAGTGGAGCTCCGTAGCATCATCAACAAGCGCACGGTCCCCACCACTCAGCGTCCAGCGTGGGGAAGCGGCTCAATCAGGGACAGCTACAGAACCTAGCACGGACTCCATCACATACACGTTCTATGTGTCTCTTGTCATCCCATTCCTTTACTACTATCACCACAACTCTACCTACCACGCATCCATACCGCCCACCATGACACATCCCAACGACCCCTCCCCGAGATGGATAACCGACCTCAACAACCCACCGCCTCACAAGTCCAAGCCGGCCAGCATCCCCGATCCCCCAGGCTACTCGTCGCAAGCCGTGTCCAAGGCAAGCAAGCCACCTCCCGTTGCCATCCATAATAGAGCTCAGTCTCGCTAACATATCCCACCAACAGAAGAAAGATGTCTCCCGCCCCGCCGGCCGCCAGCAACCCTCGCCCGAAGAGATGGACCATCTCAAGCTTAAAAAGGCCTGGGAAGTCGCCCTCGCGCCCGCCAAGAACCTGCCCATGACCCTCATCATGATGTACATGTCGGGCAACTCGCTCCAGATCTTCAGCATCATGATGGTGTTTATGGCCTTCAAGAACCCCATCATAGGACTGTTGTCGACCAACCAGGCTTTCGAGAGGTTCGAGACGGACAGCAACCGGGCATCCATCTTGCAGGTCAAGGCGGCGTACGTGCTTATGCAGGTGTTGGCGTTGGCGGTGGGTGTGTGGAAGATTAATAGTATGGGGCTGCTACCGTGAGTTATCCTGGCTGGCTGGGGAGATTGTGTAAAGGGAAGAACTCAGCTGGTGAATGCATGCTAACGTGCTGAATTACAGGACAACAAGATCCGACTGGCTTGCGTGGGAAGTGCGCAGGGAACCGTTGGAACATGCCATTCCAGCGTTGTCGTTATAGATTACCTCGGTTTTAGTCAACAATATTCGACGGGGAGATTACGTTTGAACCTCGCTGTTACTATACACACCCGATGTACACATTTTGCCAACAATTGATACGGTAGAACCAAGGACTATTATGATGCCTCGGCCGACGGCACGCAACAGATGGACCATAGCTCGGCGAAACTGGCCATATGAAATACTGTTGAACTCGGCGATATCACGAGCGACCCAAGCAGGATCCGAGGAGGACCACGGAGGGGATTACCTGAATATGAGCCACGGAAAGGGGGTGAGGAGCAAAGAGTACCTGAAGTTTCTACGGTATACATGGCATGCCTACTGGTCAGTGCCCCAATGCAACACAAGAACTAGCAAGAACCTTACTCGACAAGGCTTCCTGGGGATACGATGGGCAAGGGAAGGCGGGAGACAACTCGGAACTCTGATCAAGGTTCTGACAATTACACAAACACCTCGGAGCATACTGTGTAGTCTCGACCCCGGTAAGATTGTTAGCTTGGTACAAACAGTCTCTGTGAGAAACTCCCTCGTCAGGGAAACACCCCTTCCTTGTAACCACTCGAACATGGGCCTTTGATATGGGTAGAGGCTAGGATGTTCACAGACAGAGAACGTTATGAAAAAAAAATGCTACATCATCCGTTTAACAGCAACCCTCGAGGCCCTCTGGCACAGATCATCTACGGTCAACAGACACAAGCTCAGGGGTAACAACAAGTCAACAACCATCCATCCTTTCTCTTGTCAGCGCTACCTTGCTACCTACCTACGCTCCATACTCTGCACTACAAGACTCGGTTTAGGCAGCGGCGGTTCGGGAGGTTGAGGTCACATTGAAGAGTTTAAAGCTTTCCGTTTGTTTGGTATTCCCAGTTATTTCCCAAACGAGTACCATTTGCGATTTGCTAGTACCTTGCACAATTTTCCTTACCAGTCAACCAGTGTGGCGCCGGCATGTTGACGGCGGCATTCCTCAGCCTGTCCGGCCGAGGCTTGTCTTCGCTTGTGAATATGTATCTGTATGTATGTACGGTTTCTTTTGGGGGTGGTCTAGTTCAGGGATTAAAAGCCACAAAAAAACACAAGGGTAGGGGGGTTGGTTGGTGAGGGTAGGTAGGGAAACAGGGGAAGAGAAAAGAGGAAGAGAAGAGGTGGATGTCCATGTTAATGTGGAAGACGTAATGATAACGGGAACAAAAACGCCCTGGTATAAGGAACGGGGTTGTTGCACACAACTCGAGGATGATATAGAACTAATAACTAAAGTTGAGATACCCGTTGTTATGACAGAAGAAAGTATATGGAGGCTTAAAAAGTACCCGATAACGGATTACAGGTGGAAAGTCTCGCGAGATAGGTAGGTAGTGAAGAGAAAACTGCTATTACTCGAACATATCTCTATCAGGGCTTTATTGTATATGCAGTAGAATACATACCCTTTTATCCACTCATTATCATCCTGCTCACCACATACCTACATAACTGAGAAAGATCTCTACGTAATGCTTTCTTTCTGTACATAACTAGCTACCTTGGGTATTGATGTCTATTTTCTCTACCCCCTCCTCTACCATATAATCCCAATCAACTCCCATCAACCGGTTCCCCAAATCCGATCCCACCTTCCCGCACTAACCCTCAACGGCCCATCCAACCTCCCGAACCTGGCCTCCTCCCCGCTGCTCGCCTCGGGCAAACACACCCACTCCCGTACGCAATCGGGAACCTCCTCTTTTATGTGAGAAATACAAATCAAGGCTTGCTGGTCCGTCAACCCGTTGACTTTGACTTTTCCTCGCTTGGCTTGTGGGCTATCTACCACCTCCAGGGGGGCGACTGCCAGCCCGTTACCCTTGGTCAAAGAAGGGGTAGGGCTGGTGCCTGAGACGCGAGTGCTGGTGCTGTTGCTGGTGGAAGAAGAAGAAGCGAACGTCTTAGCTTCCCCGTGAATAAGGAATAACATGCATTTATCCCTAACCGCATCATCCATGCCGCTAAACGCCTCGTCTAGAACCACTATGTCAGGGTTCTTGACAATAGCTCTCAAAAAGAGTAACAGCCGTTGAGAAGAAAAGGGTAACTCGCCGAATTGGTAATCTTTTGCCCACTTGAGCCCCTCTTCTTCCTCCTCCTCAAGTTCATCGGGTGTAGTATGCTGCTGCGACCGTTTGTTGGCAAACGCAGGATTCAACTCGTGCGCGAACCACGACAAGGTAGCGTCGACCTTTTCTTTAGCTTCAGGCGTCAACTTGGGCACCGAAGAAAAAGTATCAGCCCACGCCGACTCCAACACTGCCCTCACCGTCAACCGGCGGGGCATGTGCTGGTGTATTTCCGGGCTTGAATGCCCCACGCGCGATTGGATGTCCCAGAAGGTTAGCGGGCGTTGACCTGACCCGGGTTCCGGCAGGCGGGACCGCCCAAAGAGTTTGATGGGGAGGGAGTAAGTCTGTGGATGGTCGGAGCAGAGTAAAGACACGATGGTGGTTTTTCCGGAACCGTTGGGGCCGAAGACACCCCATCGGGAACCGCGGCGGACGGTCCAGTGGAGGCCCGAGGACCAGTTGCCGAGAACGGTTTTGGTGCCGTAGCGGACTGTGACGCCGGACATTTCGACTAGGGGCTCGCCTTGGTGTTCTGGGGTGGTGGACGCATCGATGATGGGTGCTTGGTTAGTTGGCGAGTGTGTTAACTCGCCGGCGAGTCCCTCTCCCTTTATCCCGTCTTTGGTAAGGGTCCGGCCGATGTCGATGAGAGCATGAACGGGCATGGTTTCGTCTTCCGACAGCCCGCCCTTCCATACCCCCCTCACATAAGCCCTCAGTCCATCTAAAACTGTGCCCCGCTCGCCCATGGCGCCCACCTGGCTATCTGTCCTTAGATAAACCAAGTGCGTGATCCACTCCGGCAACGGATCTTGCGGTCTAGCAGCCAGTATCAATCTAGGACTCTTCTTCTCCGCCAGACTTTCCAACAGCGGACTTAGTCCGGCGACAGTAGCAGGGTCTAATCCCATAAAGGGCTCATCCAGTAACAAGACCTCCGGGTCCGTGAACAGTGCTCTGGCGATTCTCGCTCTGCGGCCCTGTCCGTTGGAGAGGAAAGACACGGGGAGGTCCAGCAAGGTGTCCAACCTGAGATCAACCACCACCCGTTCAAACAGCTTCTCATCAACCTTGTACTCCCCAGGCATATGCGTGGGATTCAACTCGGTGTTCCCCAACAGCCAATCCCGAACCGAAAAATCCGTTTGTTCCCTGTGACTTTCGTATCGAGCAGAGATGTAACTGGAAGCGGCAGCACCTAGCCCTCCCGAAGTGGAAGTGGCATCGAATCCGACATATTGGATCGCTTTGAAGGGGTTTCCTCTCAGCCTGGGGGCTACGTCTTCGGTAGAAAGGTAGGGAAAGGAACGCGCGGTGGGCGGGAAGCAGAGATGTTGGCCCCGCAAGAGCTGGAGGAAGGTGGTCTTGCCGGACTGAGAGGGGCCGAGGATGGCCCAGTTGTGAGGAGTGGAGGGGTGGGAGGGGAGGGTGAGGGTGAGGTTGCTGAATAAAGGAGGGTTGGGATGACCGTGAGATGGGTGAGACGAAGGTTGGTGGCGGTAGAAGGTGCCGTTGGTTATGCGTATTATGGGGGGACGGGCAGTCCGGGGCGGTGGGAAACGCATTTTGTGAGATATATTTTGGGGAGGGTTAGAACTTGGATGTTCCGGACATGTCAGTTATAAAGTCAAAAAGGTCCAAGTGAGCGAGTGTCTCCATCGTTGACGTCGAGGTTGATAGCGGCTTCGGAGGTAATTACATACCTAAATATGGTATTGTCGTGTAATGACAGTGACAAGTGATACCGGGGAGCCTCCACTGGCAGACACCCACTCCGCTAGCGTCTGGGGTCAGGTAGGTACGTACCTCCCGTCGCCGCCGCCCAGTGACAACAGCGGGCAGCGGGCAGTGAACGCGGAAGCTGCTTGGAGCCTTGACTTGCAGTGAGCTTCCACTTCCACTTCCATCTTCCATTCCTCATTCCAGCCTCAACTCAACAACTTCAAAGCGCCAAACTTTAAGCAACTTGCAAACGATAATTCCCTGCGATACCCAAAGCAAATCGAGCGCTCGAGATATCAAACCAGTTCGCGCAACGAAACAACTTTTAACCCTTCTCGAAACAACAAACAATACGTAATCAACACCGCCGCCTCGCTCAAGCAGCAACAAACCGTCAAGATGGTAAGCTAACACCACCTACCTACCTACCGCCCCCTCCAGCAATAGCACAGCATCATCACAACATCACAACATCACAACATCCCCAGTCGCCTCACCTCTCCGCCTAACCCAGAGCTTCCCACTCCCTTTCCAGCTTCCATCCTTCTAAACCGACAAGCCATACTAACACCCCCTCCCCCAATCAACAGTCCCTCCGCATCATCCCCACCGACTCCCACCCCCAAACCTTCACCCACCTGCGCTCCATCGCCGCCCCCTCCGCTCCCGGCCTGCACGACACCCTCCGCTCGCGCCTCGCCCCCAACCCTCTCGACACCGTCTCCTCCTCTTCTGCTTCCGCAACCGCAACCGCATCAGCACTCCCCATCTCCTCGCACCCTCTCGAATCGCGCCTCAAGCAATGGGAAGCCACGCGCGAGGCGTTGCGCATGGAGACTCTCCGTCGCACTTTCGGCATGGCGGAGCCTATCCGTCGCCAGATGGAGCTGAAGATTGTTCGGGACGGGGAGTGGAAGCCTCTGGCGCTCGGTGGTGGCCTGGGTGCTGCTGGATTGGGCGGTATGGGAAATGTGCATGAGGAGATACTGCTGGGTAGGGATGGGGATATCACTTGGGAGGACGTTTATACGGGCGAGGACTCGAGGGTGGAGGTTTCTGTGCAGGAGGAGATGGAGAGGAAGTTGAGGATTTCGGCTTAGGCTTCAGTTGGGTCTATGACTGTGACTAAGGGCTGAGGGCTGAGGACTGAGGACTGAGGACTGAGGACTGAGGACCGAGGACATGAAGATCATGTTGTTGGAGGAGGGTGTGGGTTGAATGGTTATGACCACGGCCTGCTATGCTAGAGGTGGAAGACAACCGAACTCGAGAAGGCAATATGACACGACTAGACATCAGCTCCCACGCGTTTTCCACGTCTTGCATGTTTAGCCGATGGACCGTTCTGGACGACGATCGATGCCTCTGGGTCAGAGAGCTTCATCAGTTACTTACTTCCCAAGCTTACAAGGTTTGCTACGGGCACATAATGGATCAATATAGCAAACATCAAAAGGACATGTCTCATCACTCGATATTTCCCCAAACGCCTGATAAACTCGTAATATGTACATGACCAACCGTACTCATCTCTCGGGGCGTCAGTCATCCGTATCCACGCGCCATGCCCAGGAGGACCTCCTCCCCCCCCAACTGGGCCAAGTATTCACACCATTCTCGCAAATAGCTAAGGTAGGTACTTCCCAACCAACTATCTCCCACCGCTTCGATATACAAGCACAAAACAACATCAACAACAACAACAACTTCAGCTGCAACGGGCAATAACTCCCTCCTGCCTGGCATGCACGCACACATACGTACATACATAAACAAAAAAAAAAAAAAAAAAAAAAAAAAAAAAAAAAGAACACGAAAAAAAAGGAGCGTTGCATGCATGCATGCATACAAGCAGAACATGTTAGTAGTAGTACTGGTAGTAGTACGAAAGACAAGACAAGAGACGCCATTCCCAGTACGTGCGTACAGCCAGCCCCGCAAGCACAGCAGACCGCCCGCCCGCTGTGAGTGAGGAAGAAAAAGGGAAAACACGACGACGACGAACAACAACAACAACAACAATAGTATATCCAGTGGTAGTAGAGCGAAAAGGTAAGAAGAAAAAGCAAGACTCCGCGGACCAAAAGGATACATGAAATACATGAAAATACCCAAGACAGCTTTCCTTTTCACCAAAAAAAAAAAAAAAAAAAAAAAAAAAAAAAAAAAAAAAAAAAAAAAAAAAACCACGGCCGCCAACCGGCCTGTTTTTCCTGAAATGCAAAAAAATAACATGTAAATATTCTCTGTGCTTGTGGGTAGGATAGCTCGTTCCCATCCCATCCCATCCCATCCCATTCAGGGCGTACGCTGGCTGGCTGGCTGGCTGGGTACCGGATAAGGGATCGATCCAATCCAGCTGGGACGGGAAGCAACCTAAGACATCCCGTCGGCCGGCCGGCCAGTTCCGGATCTATCTTGTCGCTTCACCTCGAAGGGGACTGACCCAAGACTCATTCGTTCGCCGGAGTTGTAGAATAGCTGTCCCAGGATCCCGCTGTTTCAGTTCTGACCGACCGAAAGATTTATCGGTACTACCTACTACTCGTTGAATCCGTATGGTAATCGGTATCAACTCTGACCCAATCGGGCACTGCCGGTGGTGATTTTAAATTTTAAACAAGGCGATCGATCCGAAGCAGCGAAGCGGCAAAGGCCCAAGACCCAAAAAGCAAGGAAGGAAGAGCGGGCGGGTTGCTCATAGAATAACACAACACCCACTGCCCCCTTCCCTCCTCGATCCTTCTCGCCCGCTTGCGCCGCTCTTGCCGCCTTTGGCACCCTCGCCGTCTTCTTCCATCATCTCGGCTGGTCGGACGGACATGTGGACGACGTTGGGGGTGTCGGGGGAGAAGCGGTATTCTGTTTTTTTTGGGGGGCGGGGTGTTGTTAGCATATCATTCGCAATTCTTTCCAGTTTTTTCTCAGAGGCCATCATATCGCCAAATCACCTGCCAAGCAACTCCGCCCCCTTCCCCTCCTCTTGTTCTCCAAGATCCGCTTCCAACACCATCACCCGCCATTCCCCGTCTCCCACCCGTCGATCCATCCCTAACCATCATCAAAAAGGAATGGGTAAAACTCACTCTTCAAACTCTCCTTATCGTCCAACAACTTCCCAAAGTGGATCAAGCGAATACTAGTCGGACTAGCCGGCTTCCCTTCCCACTCCTCCCTCCACTCCCTCAGTATCAGCTCCTTCAGTTTATACACCGAGATGCTAAACGGATCCGGCTGTCCTGTTTGCTGTACCGTCTCAGGGATCTCGACGCCCCTTTTGGACAAGTATTTGTCGTCGATCTTGTAGGGGTGTCGGGCGCCTGTCGGCAAAAGGAGGGTGATGTTGCAGACTGGTGCTTCCGTGGTGTTAGCACTGGTAGGACATGATGCCGACTGTTGGGATGCTTGTGATATCGAGTCGGTATCGGGTTGGACGATAAGAGATGCTGGCGCTACGGGGTCGGTTTCGGACATGACGTCTTGTGATGAGATGGGCATGTTGGGCATGTGGTTGTTGTTGGCGCCGGTGGCTGTGGTGGGTATTGGTGGTTCTTCTTGGGCTCCCTTGTGCTGGGATTGTGTTGTTGTTGATGATGGGGCGGCGTCTGGGTCTGGCTGGTTATTGTTGTTGACATTTTCCATCTGGACTACGTCGCCTGTTGTCGCTGGTGTCGCTGATTGTGGTTGGAGGGCATTGTCGTCGGTTTCTGGGCGTTTACCAAAATCTTTTGAATCGGTTGTGTCGGCCATTGTGTAGGTCTGTCGAGAAATAATGATGCCGATTTCGATGCGATGGTACGTATGCGTGTAGGCAATTGTTTTGTTTGGTGGTTCGGAGCTGAATGGAGAGACGGCACGTTCTTTCCCCCTTGGATTGTCGTCGACGCGGGTCCGTCAGAAGGAAGGTCGAGTGTGCTAGTGCTGATCTGATAGTTGTAGGTAGATTGCAAATGCGATCGATGTATTGTTGCTTTCGTTTCCGGTCCTTGATCAGATTGCGGGAAGTTCAGGGCGAAGGGTGATGGATGTCCGGAAACGGCTGCCTTTAGAGTCCTGGGTCCGTCCTTGTGTCCCTGAGTGGATTGAAGTAGGTGGTGGTGGTTGGTTGCGCACACCCCGAGAAACCGTTTCGTCGCTTTTCTGTGTGTGTAATGAATCAAAAGGAAGGAAAAGCAAGGATGGATTTGGGGAATGGGGGTGTCGATGAGCGGTGACGGCTAAGGTATGGTTGGATGGTGGATGGGTATAAGGCTCGGGCTAGGCCAAGGGTATCTGTAGAAGAGTTTAATGCCCGTAGATGGTGTACAATGTAAGGTAGATACCCTGCAAGTCAACTGCCTGGACCAAGCAAATGCAAATGCGATGCGGGTAATTGTTGGTGCGGGCCGCGGATGCGGTGCGGGTGTGAGAGATGGATATGTCCGAGCGGGTACGAGAGTGCAAAGTCGAGATCGAGAACGGGGCCGAGGTGGATATCGATTACCGGCGAGGGTTGCTTTGGGGATTTGAACATGTATTCAATGTCGGGGTCATTCACAATCCCGGGAAGGTGACGACGTCTCTTTTTTGTTTATTTCCGCAGTGTATCATGTGTATGTATAAAACGGGCATTAAGCTGGTCACCGGTCTAAGAAACGAGAACAGGAGGCGAAAGCTATCTTCTGAAGCTGATAGTGTCTGGCCAAAGATGAGACTCGGAAAAGGATAGTCTGGGATGTCCCTGGATGCTTGTAGATGTGCAGTTTTAAGTGTTGAGTTCAAAGACGTCACGTCAACTATCCAAAACTCGATAGCAAGTCCGGAAATCGGAATGAAAATCTGGAATCCAAAAGCTAGGTAGCGATAAACTCTTGCGGCCCGAGTCCATACCTAGTGTCCGGTCTATCCGCTGCGGCGTAGGATCTTGGAGGTGGTCAGGGAGGTCTGGTGTACATTTCCTTCAGTTGGTGACGACGAACAAACCACCTGGATGGGCACAACAGGAGGTGGCCCGTTGCAGCTGATCATTGGTTAATGGTGCTACTGCAAGATCCACACTTGATGGCAGACCCCGCACAGGCCAATTCTGATGGTAGAGTCCATGATGCATACCTGTACGTGCCAAGGCTGACTTTTATCCTTCACAAATCACGAAATTCAACCTTGTCTTCAGCAAGACACTCCTTCGTCAAAGCTGCAGAGAAGAAGAGGTGATGGTTTGCAGTTGGCGGATCGACCTTGACCCCGTTGAAGTTTCATGAAGCACTTCAAGAACAGACATTCTTCATCAGAGTTTATAGTCATGCCTGGCAGACTATTAGCACTGTCTTGCTGCAAGTGGCTCACCATGTCAATTTCAACAAAATGTTCCGTCACAGTTCCTTTTCTGCCATGGCCATGATTTATCGTTCCTCATCGCACTTCCGAGTTGTGTTCATTCAACCACATACGTCCATTGCTCGCTTTTACTGCCAGGGCTTGGGACGGGAAGGTTGAGGAATCGAACATCAGCCTATCGGTGATGAACAAGATCTGTTCAAGACTGTTCTGGCTTTCTTCACCTTCTCAAACGGATGTTTAAGCTTGGAGACTGTTGGAGGATCAGAACAGCAATTTCATGGACGACATGGTTACCAAACAGTCACCGAGACCAATATCAGTTTACATGCGAGTGGCTAACCAAGTATTCAAGCTCGACATGTTCGAAAGACCCTCGAGAACAATGGTGAATGCCACACGTCTCAACTGCAATCACCAAATGGCATCCTCAAACATCTTCAGCCAACTACTTGGAAGAGGCTTGAAATCATTGGCGACGTAAGACGTTGTGATCTTCTGGAAATGAATGAATCGACATACAATCCTAGGCAGCTAATTAACTACCGACAGTTTGGGCTCAAGACACTCGGCAATTTATTTCCAAGACCAGGGGACAACCCTTCCGAAACGCATCTTGGAACCTAACCGCGTTTTCTGGGGTTAACCCAACATGGTGGTTGTTGTCGGACTGGGTTTGGGCAGTATTGTCTTGAAAAAAACATCATCATATCTCCTACCCCATGGAGATTCCTTTCCAACGACCACACATAGTATGCGATGCTAAATCGGCGTAGACACCCGTCTGCCTCGTGAGAAAGATCATGGCACAGGCAGTCATGCTTGATGTCCAGTACCATAAGTCACTGAACTTCCCAGTTGCCTGCTAGAGGGAAGCTTCGGGGAACTGGTAACACAGCGCAGTCACTGGCGAAACTATGCTTGTGCCTCAAGGCAGGTGAGCTTTTGGTAACACTGATGATGAGCAAGAAATCTCCAGCTTCGAGGTTGGTGTTTCAACCTTGCATCTGGTCATGACTGATTGCAGAATCGACTTCTTCAGGTCCCGGTTCGTCATATCGGCAAGCAATCGTGCCAGTGACGTTGAGACGGAAGGCACCAAGATGGCCACGGTCCACGGGCTTCCGTGTGTGTCCTCGGATTCCACGATTGCACACCCGGGAATTACCTATGACCATGGCCACTCCTGTGCTCCAGATCGTTGGCCAGTTTGACCGACAACATGTCAATCAGCTTAAGTTCCCAGACATCCGATGAAAGATTGCACAGAGCCACTTGCTGTTGTCACCATGTGCTCGCTGAGGTCAAGGTCGAGGTGTAAGGTATACCTTATCTTGTCGTACCTGCCGTCCTCGTCAGACAAACAAGCCTGGAGCGACCTAGACGGAGCGCTCCTTCCTTTCCAACCTCAAAATCTCCCACCACTCAAGGTTGAAGGTCCTCTTTGAAATTTCTGCTTCCCGCAGGTTTGCCTTCCCGCCCTCGAGCTCCCTCGACCTTGCCCTTCTTCCCCTCGCTCCACAAACACGCAATAATTCCGAAACCAAATCCGTAGGTACTCAAATCACGAACATTCTTACCAGTCCACTGTGGAGTACAGCTTCTCTGTAAGTTGCTGTTATTCCTTTTTTGTTTATTCCAGCTTGCCTCTCCCTTCAATACCAGAATTGGCGGCGACATCAAGCTCCCCTCACCTTGTCGTTTCACGATGCAAACAAACCCCCCACCCGACCACCCAAACACCACGGTGATACGGGCCCTGAGCCATGTCGCGCAGAGCAGTCCTTTGATATTAGACGTGTACCAACACGTCCAAGGGAGAGATGCTGTAACACTCGGGCTGTCCCTTGCCATGCTGCCACCCGTTGCCGTGTTCCTGAAATTCACTTTGCAATTTCCTGCTCCGTCACGGGTCCACCATCCTTCTTTTCTTCCTTTCTGAGACTACTACGCCTCTCACCTCGCCTTCATTTCTTCTTTCGACTTTCTCTTCTTACGGCACTCGAAGCTGACACTCGTTTCACCAGCAGTCAATCAATACATCACTTCTCTGCAACCTTTTGGTATCAACAGCCAACATGTTCTTCAACAAGTCCACCGCTACAGCCGCGGCTGCTTTGGCTGGAGTTGTCGTCGCCCTCGTGGACGGCGCGGCCTGCGCTCAGAATCAAGTCAAGGCTCTCCATAAGCGAGACGATGGAATCTGGACCACCGTGTCTCTCACCACTACCGTCTACGGCACCACTACCCAGACCGTCCAGTTGACTGCCGCCGAGGTGACGAGCACCTCCTGCCTGACCACCACCTATGAGACTACTCTCAGCCCTGAAGAGACCGAGACTGGTTCCCCCGCCCAAGGCACGTACTCGTCCGCTACCAGTCCCGAGGGTGTCGCTACTACCGAGACGTCTACCGAGACGTCTACCAGTGTGTCTTACGCCACCGAGACCGCCACCATCGACACGTCCAGCAGTGAGACTTCGACCAGCGAAGCTTCCACTACCACCGACGTCACCGTTGTCGTTCCGGCTTCGACTGTCATTGCCAACACCACCACTGACTTGATCACCTCCCACGTCACGGTCACTATCAAGAGCGGCACCCTCACTTCCACCATCTGGGCTACTGCTTCCGAGACCCTCAGCGTCACCATCCCCAGCAGTGGTTTCCCCCTGCCGAGCTACAACTCCACGGCTACAACTGTGGCCAGAACCACGTACACCAACACGACCACCGTTGGGCCTTCCACCAGCTTCTTGTCCTCTTACTCCTATCTTTCCTCGGCCACTCCTGCCTCGATTGGGGTTACTACTACTGGCTACGGTAGCCCTATTGCGTCCGAGACCGTTACTGCTGGAGCTTCCGTCATGGAGGCCAGCAGTCTCCTCGGTCTCTTTTGTTTCCTGATGGCTCTGTTGGCATAGAGTGGCGTCTTTTCTACCTCTTGGACATTCCTTTAGGGAAGCCATGGATAGTATCACAAAGGTACGATACTTTCTCTATAGTCGAGGATGTAACAGCTAATAATTGTCCTAGGTTATGACATGATCCATATCTTACGATCAACCTTGGCACACTCGCAGTCTCTGGGCAATGGTATTTGCCATATGGATTTGATTATTTGGGTTGGTTGGCATGACCTGCTATGATTTCATTTGGGAGGGACCATGTTAGTGACATGGTCGGATTGGTAGCTTTCCATTCTTTCACTCCTTTTTGTTTCAATTTTCCCAAAAGATTTATGACGACTGTTATGATGTGGATTGATGCATCAGGAGAATATAATCGGTAATGACTTATGGTCGTCTCTCTGCAAGGTGGTACGGTGGTACGCATGAGATGCCGTAGACAGACAGACGGATGATTTCGGAGGTTGTCACTGGGCAGGCAGGCTGCTGATGATGAGTGGATCCAAGGGGTACTGCATGTACAATAAGGCAGCCCTGATATGTTTGAGTGATAGCAGTAAACTCGACGACGGTATGTCTTTGTAAACCTTTTTTGTGCATTGGTGTTCTAGACAGTTCTTATATGGGCAGGCGGAAGCATCCTCTATCTCTAGAGGACTCCGGTCCGGTCTGTCCGGCGTATTTCACATATTTAGTGCCGCAGGCCTTTAGTTCCCAATGGCAAGCGCAACAAACGAGCGGTAGGTAGGTATTGGACTTGTCCGTGTTTGCTCGGTTGATTTCTTGGACTAGTCAGCTTCGAGTGCGAGCAAAGTAAAAGCACACAACATGGCAGCGAGTCGGCATGTACTCGTCTGGATATCAAGCCGGTAGCCGTGCCGAGTGGTCCTACAGTCTACGTCTAGTACGGCTCGCAAAGGCGATACAATAACTAATCCTGAATTTGACTGATGGAATACCTATCGGAAGGACGGCACGAGTGATTTAGCTCCAGCTGACGGGGGCGGGACGGTGAGACGGCATATCTGGAATATTCCATATCCAACCCTAACCCCATTGACATTGGACGAACCCAGAGCCGGTTCGGGAGGATCCACCCGAGTGACAGCCCGCACGGTTGGGTGCCCATCAGATGATCAATACGTTATCGAAAGGGACAACTAACCAACCTGCCGAGAGCCCGAGACATCCATGGAAAGATGTGCGACAATAGAAGACGTCAGTTAGGTTTGAAGGGATCCTCAACATTTACAACTATGATAATTATTTTTGCAGTTCATCCTTTTCTTCCTCGAACCTAAGCTTCTTCCCTTGCTGGTTACACTAACATTTAACACTACCTCTACACTGCAACACCAACACCAACAACAACAATCGCGATATCCACACTCCAGGAAGCGCCTTGTCGCATTTTGGGCATTGACGTCATAACAAAGCAGCAGCAGCCAAAGTAAACAAACAAAGCACAACGGACAGCAACACCACAGGCGACGTCAACATTGCAAAACCATGCTGCGCACATATCGAGTTGCGCGGGCTTCAGGCCTCCCTACAACAGCTCCTCGAAGTTTGACCTCGACAGGAACGCGACAGCTGTTTACCAAACCACCACAACACCCCGCGAAGCCCACCGATCATACGACTTCTTCCAAAACAAATAAGAGCCTAGAACGACAAGGAAAGCTCTCCCTCATCAACCAAGTTCGCAGGTTGTCGGGAAGACCTCTACCGCGAACCCAGTCAAGACTCGTCAACTTTGGATACCGCACCGCTGCTTGGTTCGGCAGCTCCATCGCCTTCGTCGGCCTCAGCTTCGTCGCCTTTTTCCTCTACGATGCCTCGACCTACAGCTCCCACGCGTCAAACAAGGGCGACATTGATATCTCCAAGCTCGCTCTGAACCCTCGCCGCGGCGGTCCCAAGAACCTGCCGATCCTCGAAGTCTTCCTCGACGACGACGACAGCGAAGAGAAAAAGAAACACAAGGAGAAGCCCAGGCTGGTGATTCTGGGTGGAGGCTGGGGCAGTGTTGCTCTTCTCAAGGAACTCAACCCGGACAAGTACCATGTGACGGTCATCTCGCCGACCAACTACTTCCTCTTCACGCCCATGCTGCCGTCGGCAACGGTGGGAACACTCGAGCTCAAGTCCCTGGTAGAGCCGATCCGCAACATTATCCACCGCGTAAAGGGCCACTTCGTCCGCGCCGCCGCTGAAGACGTCGACTTCTCTTCTCGCCTGGTCGAGGTCTCTCAGGTGGATCCGCATGGCAACGAAGCCCGCTTCTACGTCCCCTACGACAAGCTCGTCATTGCCGTCGGCTCGTCCACCAACCCTCACGGCGTCAAGGGTCTGGAGAACTGCCACTTCCTCAAGGACATCACCGACGCCCGCAAGATCCGCAACAAGATCATGCAGAACCTGGAACTGTCCACCCTACCCACCACCTCGGACCAAGAGCGCAAGCGTCTGTTGTCTTTTGTCGTCTGCGGCGGCGGTCCCACGGGCGTTGAGTTCGCTGCCGAGCTGTACGACTTGCTCAACGAGGACCTAACCTTCCACTTTCCCCGTCTCCTCCGCAACGAGATCTCGGTCCACCTGATCCAATCCCGCGACCACATCCTCAACACGTACGACGCAGCCGTGTCCAAGTACGCCGAAGACCGTTTCTCGCGCGACCAAGTCGACGTCCTCGTCAACTCCCGCGTAGCCGAGGTCCGTCCCGAGTCCATCCTCTTCACACAGAAAGGTCCCGACGGCAAAACGATCGTCACCAAGGAACTCCCCATGGGTTTCTGTCTCTGGTCCACCGGCGTCTCCCAAACGCCCTTCTGCAAACACCTGTCCCAGAAACTCGGCCCGGCCCAGAACAACCGCCACGCCCTCGAAACCGACACGCACCTGCGCGTGAACGGCACCCCGCTGGGCGACGTCTACGCCATCGGCGACTGCTCCACCGTCCAAAACAACGTAGCAGACCACATCATCACCTTTGTGCGCAACCTCGCCTGGAAGCGCGGCAAAGACCCCGAGTCGCTAGAACTGCACTTTTCCGACTGGCGCAACGTCGCAGACCAGGTCAAGAAACGGTTCCCGCAAGCGGCCGGCCACCTCAAGCGTCTCGACAAGCTTTTTGCCGAGTACGACAAGGACCACAACGGCACCTTGGACTTTGGCGAGTTGCGCGAGCTCCTCAAACAAATCGACAGTAAACTTACTTCTTTGCCGGCAACGGCGCAGCGCGCCCACCAGCAGGGGCAGTACCTGGCGCACAAGTTCAACAAGCTCGCTCGCGTGGCGCCGGGGCTAAAGGCCAACGACATAACCGACGGGGATCTGGATGCCGCGGTCTACAAGGCGTTTGAGTACAAGCATCTGGGCAGTTTGGCGTATGTGGGGAACTCGGCCGTGTTTGACTGGGGCGAGGGATGGAATTTTGGGGGAGGACTGTGGGCGGTGTATGCGTGGAGGAGCATTTACTTTACGCAGAGCGTGAGTTTGCGGACGAGGGTGTTGATGGCGATGGATTGGGCCAAGAGGGCGCTTTTTGGGAGAGGTAAGTACACACACACACACACCGTGACATGAAGAAGGGATGATGCTGACGAGGATACTTGTACAGATTTGATGAGCTTTTAGGCTATCCGTCTGTCTGTCTGTCTGTCGACGACATGAGTTGACAAGTTACGGCACAAGGTTTCTCTCCTTACATACCTTAACTTGGACTGTTTACGAAAGTCATGAATGATCCTTTTGTTTGTTTTGTTGTTATTCATTGCGTTCTTTTATGCGGTTTCCTATGTCCTATGGCAGTCTAGACAGTGTGGAGTTGAGAGGGAGTTGAGCTGGAGAGCAAGTACTTGGTTGTTGCTATTCTAGAAGCAAGTTTCAAGGATAGGAGGTACTTAGAGTTAGAGTTTGATTTCAAAAGTCGCACTGAATATCATGTTCTCTGATGAATCAAATTGGCTGTGCACAAGATCAGCGTACGAAAACAACAATGCATTTTCTGGACCACCCAACGTTCCACAACCATATCACCTTAGAAGTCTACCTACGCGAGCATTCATCGGTAAACTTGCATTGTGAGAGTCGATCGATGTTGAGGATGTCATGTACGTATACCACGAGATTGACTTTGACCTGCTGAGTGCATTTCGCGTATATGCTATGAATGGTAAGTGACACCGCCTTGGAGACAATAACAAGTATGCAAATGATCCCCCCCTCAAACCCATATCACCACCACCTATTCTAACACCGAAAATACCTCTTCTCAACCCACCTCTCCTCCACATCCTGAATCACATTCCCCACCACGACCGTAACCTCGGGAAACACCGTCGTCAGCCGATGCAGCCCCAGCCTCCCCGCGCTATACGTAGCCAGCACGATCCTGTCCGCCTTCACCCCATGATCAACCAGCACCTGCACCGCCATCAGCGCCGACCCGCCGCTGCTCATCTGCGCATCCAGCAGCAGCACGGCCTCATGGGCCGCGATGTCCTTTGGCAAAGCGAGGTAATGCAGCTCGGGCTCGCCCGTCCGCAAATTACTCTGGATCAACACCCGGCCGGTTTTGCAATCGGGCAGGACCCGCTTGAGGCCGGCTTCCAGCGCGGCGCCGCCCCGCAGGACCACCACGGCGGAGACTTCCCCCCGCGGCTTGAGGCCCGCGTAGCAGTGGTTGAGCGGCGTGGTGATGGTTGTGGAGGCGAAGGGGATGTTATCCATGGCCTTTTCGATCAGGAGCGTGCAGAACCGGTTGAAGTAGAAGATGAAGTCGGCGGTGGAGGTGTCCATGTCGTGGATTAGGGTGTTCATGCCGCGGAGCTGGGGGGTCGGGTCGAGGAGGACGACTTTGTTGGATAAAGGGTTGGTGAGGGCTTGGGACTCGAGGCGGGTTAGGGCGGCGCGGTGGCGGCGGGACTTTTCGTGGAGCTTTTGTTGGATGAATTGGGTTACCATTGCTATGTAGTAGGGGATGTTAGTGGGGAGAAGAGGGAGGGAATGGAAAGGGGTGGGGGGAGACGGACTCATAGCCACGTGGTTCTCGACACCGCGGGGGATGATGATGTCGGCGACCTTTCGTTGGGGGTCGACGAACTTGGATGGATGCATGTGTTAGTGAGGTTCTTAATAAGAAAAACCAGGAGAAGGCTGGCTCACCTTTTCAAAGTTGGGCTTGACATAGCTAAACCATTGCTTGATGATACCGTCGATATCACGACCACGATCCTTCACGTCGCGCAAAACTGTATGTAGTAGCACCAGATCAGAACATGAACGGCCTGGCAACCAGGATCAAAAAACGCACTTCTTCGCGAAAGACAAGTGTCGGCATCAGCCTCGCAGAAGATCTGGCCCTTTGGTTAGCATCTGTAGGTAGACTCTTGAGGTTTAAGGGGGAGTGCATGCATACCTTCATATCCAACAGTTTAAGAACTCTCGGATCGTAGAGAGCAAAGATACCCTCGAGGATGAGGACGTGTGGCGAGTAAATGGCCGTGGTACGGTCGAGACGAGCGTGTTTCTCAAACGAGTAGACGGGAATCTCTGCACGCTTGCTGGTACACCGCAGACGTGTTGCCAAGTAAGGTAAGCATGTCATCTCGTACGGACTTCCATTCCATTTCTTCACTTCACTGAATGGTGATAAGTGGAACTTACCCAGCCTTCAAATCCTGCAGCCGTTCAACCAGGACATCAAAGTCCAATGCCTTTTTTGTGTGTCCATCATATTAGCCCCCTTCTTGCCCTGCCTGCCCAACCCACATGGCCCCAAGTTCCTCTTTCCCCCTTATGACATACATACCTCTGGTGAATCAAAATCATACTCATTCCTAAACGCCCTCCTGCTCGCCTCCTCATCCAGACTCTTGTAGAAGGAATCGATACTCAAAATCACCACCCACGGCAGATTCAGCTTCTTGACAATGGCCTGCGACAGCGTCGACTTGCCGGACCCGGAACTGCCTGCGATGCCGATGATGCTGACGTCGGCCCAGGGCGGGGCGTAGTGAGCGCGCTTGGCGATGGTGCAGTCTGGGTGCTCGACGACGCGGACGTCCCCCCCAAGGCCTTTGAGGCTGTCGACGAGGTCGCGGGTGTCGCCACGGCCGCGCATGGTGGTGGTGGTGGTGGTGGTGGCAGGTGTGAGGTGTGATTGGCTAAAGATGGTGAGGTAAGTCTAGAGTACTGTGTTATATATGTACCTGAGGGATGCGAGGAGGCGAGAGACGGGAGACGGGTACGGGATACCCAAGATTCGGGAATGGGGAGGACGCGGCTATGTTGTGTTTGTGCCTCTCAGGGGCGGTTGGGTTGGGTTGGTTGGTTTAGCTGCAGAGTGGTCGGTCTCGTCGTCGGTGGCCGAAGCAGTACGAAGTATGTCTAATATGTAGATTGTGTAGATAAGGTAGGAAATGCAGCAATGTATCGATATGTATGTTTTATAGAGTCTTGTCACCGCATCAACATTATTGGTTGCCTTTCTCTCGGGGTCCTAGAGTTCCACTTGGCCGACGGACTGATGCAAGGCGGAAAAGGAGGCCGGTTCTGATGAGAGATGGGAAAATGCGGTCACTGCAAGTCTTGTTGTCCAAAGCAGGATGAGGTTGACCGATGCATTGACTGACCAAGGGGGCGTTTTCTAGTCTAAACCTCGAGTTTGGAGAACATGCAACCACCCCAAAAAGACGAAAACGAAAACACGCGACCACTTTCACTGTACTCAGAAACCCTCATACGACACACCATCCGAAATGCAAATGTTTTTTTTTTTTTTTTTTTTTTTTTCCCTGACCAAACGTTCTGGACTGGACCCCTCCGAACCATGCCAAACCAAGAAGCTCACTGGATGGAAGGATATCAAAAGAGCCTGGACATTGCCCGATGTTACCCCAACGCAAGGCTGTCCCCTCTTCTTGTACAGCTGCCAATCATTCCATAGCCGCCAAAAGTGGACAGTCCCGTGAGGAGACATGGAAGCTCGGACACAATATTGAATATTTGCATTTGGGGTTAGGGTTGAGATATTCTGGTTACCCCTGATATCCAGGCACCTCTCCGCATGACCATGACGCTATTCACAACTATACTATGTACATAACCCATTGCAGCAACGCAACCGCTGGCCATCCATTGGGGAATTCAACGTGGACCGATCTGATGCAGCGTGGAACACAAGTCAAGTCCAGCCCTCCTCCACTTCATCCTTTAACGGTTCCCCTTATAACCAGATGTGTCGGGATCTTGTAAGCCCCGTTTCGTGCCAGCTCCAGCATCTCTTCGTTATCTCGCTCCCAGTCCAGTCGCCTCCATTTTGTTGCCTTCGAAGCTGAGGATGCAACTTCCACCTCGTACTCTACAACACCATGGAATACAATATCTCGCGCGCAACCATACACGTCTTCCAGCCCGCCCACGTCCAGCTGGGGAACACCGGTCTTCGGAACTGTGACAGCTGTTGCATCTGCCGTGAAGGCTAGTCGTCGTGCTGGAGTACGTGGCTCCATGAATCATTCCAGAGAAGGCTTTCGATTAAAAGCGTAATCTTATGTATATGCCATATCGAATTTTGTTGAATGTCTTTCCAATTCGTTTTGTCCTTGTGAGGTTTGGGACAGTTTGGGATGGCAGGTAGAAGCGAAGAAGGGTCTGTTACCAGTTGACTGATCTCATAGACTTGCGCTCCTTTCCATGGTGAGGTGTGCGGGGCAGGCGGTGTTGCCCCGCCAAAATGGATAAAGTTGTGCACAGACCGCATTTGCTTCCGAGTCTTTTGATCCTCTTCCGTTGGTTCAATTCTGCCGCCTGCTTCCACTCGGCTCCCACTCCACGTCAATATCCGCAATCTCTTCTCATCTGCGAAAAAACTATTTCTACGCCGAAACTCTGCGTCATCCCAATTTTCTTCTCTTCTATTTCCATCTCTTCCAACCACAACCGGCCTTCCGGTTTCGGTCCACCGCTCGCGCGCGTGCGGCATTCGGTGACTTCATCAATGTGCTGGCACACGTGAAGGGAAACCGATGCGGCAGTTTGGCTAGCAGCGTTCTGGCTCATCATCCACCAGGAGGCGGCTTATTTGTCCCCAATCCCACATCTGTCTTTGCGCCTCTACAAGTACCACTTCCCGCCGTCGATACCCGTCTGCTTCACTGCTCCCACGGACCGGCTGGATATCCCGCACCACCACCACCGCAACCAACCAACGTCATCGGCAAGCACCAACAATGGACCCTCACCGTCGCATACAATCACAGACTTCCTCAACTTCGACTGCAACTCCTTCCAAACATGCTTTCGAAACCAAGGTGGCCGACGTCAAGTCGCCAAAGAGGTAAGCTTCATCCTTCACTTGCGTCCCCAACACCGCACCCAGCAACATGATGATCGCATTTAATGGGAATCTCTCTGATATCCATGAGGAGAAACTCTGCATCTAATCTCGAAATCCCTGAACTTTTGCTGCACCCTTTTGTCTTTTGATCGAAACCACCATCGCACGTTGTTTGGTACTGGACGATAGCTAACAGCATCACAGTGACATCAATGCTCTGATCCTCGACTACCTAATAATGGAGGGATATCCCAAGGCCGCCGAAAAGTTCCAAAAGGAGGCAAACTTGAAGCCCAGGCAGGAAGACCCTACCATCAATGCTCGTCAGGAAATCCAGCATGCCATCCATGTTGGAAACATCCAGAAGGCCATCTCCGACCTCAATGAGCTTGACCCTGGTGTAGGTTCAACCCTCTATCCTCCACACCTCTTCCCTCCCTTGAGATGATTAGAACACGAGTTTCAATCATGCACCACGCATAAGCCTTCGGGCTCTTTGATGAGAACCAACCACTTCTTTATGATTTCTCAACCATACATCAACTTTTCTGTCATGCATTCACCTCATGTCGAACCTTGACTAACAAAGTTGCTCAGATCCTCGACAGTGATCCTCAGCTGCACTTCTCCCTGCTTCGGTTGCAGCTTATTGAGCTCATCCGCAACGCCAGAGGCTATGATCCCACAGCGGCCATCGACTTTGCCCAGGAGAAGCTCGCTCCTCGCGCTGCCTCTAACGAGCAGTTCCTGAAGGAGCTCGAGAAAACGATGGCCTTGCTCATCTTCCCGCCTGACAAGCTCCAGCCCGACCTGGCCGCGCTCCTCCACTCTGACCTGCGCCGTAACACGGCAGCTCAAGTGAATGAGGCAGTCCTGCATCGGCACATGGACCGGCGTGAAGCTGCTATCCGTCAACTCGTTCGCATGCGTGCCTGGGCTGAGTCAACTTCTCGGTCCAAGAAGAGAAATCTTCCTGACCGTATCGAGCTGGGCCTCAGCAATGGGGACGATAATGTGCATGAGCCGATGATTTTGAGCTAGAATTCTCGCAAGGGCACGGTTATGAGGCGATCTCTACCTATGCGTATTGTACCGACGGTAGACCTCTAGTATCCGGAGACGGACGAAGTTGCCTTTTGCTTTCTTCTTTTCGATTCTTTTTTTTTTTTTTTTTTTTTTTTTTTTTTCATACCGGACTGGCGTTCATCGTTATGATTGGATGTTTTGACGATTTGAAGCATGTTGAAAGGCGTTCTGATAGGCGGTAGAACATGACGCCTTTTGGTTGCTATTGGGGCATGAAGTATTGCCAGCGGGTTGGTTCACCGCATTATCATTATCAGAAGACGAGGTCTCAGGAGTCGGTGCTCCATTGACACAATACAATACATAATATTTTGATGGTCAGCAGTCGTTCTCATTCTGGTGTTGTGATTCTGTGTCCCGCTGTCTGTCAACTCTAAAGTGTCATGTTACCGTATGATGTCTGTCGTGTTCCTTACAGCTCACGAATAGAGGTTGTCTACATCCAGTTCCACAACAATGCACAAGTCGATTACCTCCGTCTTGTCCACCAAGTTAGGTTATTGTTCTTAAATCCCAGGCTTAATGTCAGTGTCCTCCAACCACCCGTGCTTTCTCGACTGGTGATCCTCTTCCGCTTCATTCATATCACCTGCGCTTTAGGCAGCTTCTTGCTCTGCCTGTAATGACGAACTTCGTCTCCTGAACTCAAACTTGTTAGTTTTAAGTCTAGACTTTGGTCCCGCTAGATCTCCCGTCGGCCAGTTCAGTCTCATATGACGCTGTCGTTTTTTTTTTTTTTGCCTCGTCCTTATGCAAACACAATACAAAAAGCCAACAGAGGCAATATGTGCAAAACGAATGCTCTAGGTTGATTTGGTACATCATTCTATGGTTCTGTTGTTTCCCATATTTACAGACCAAACAGTCTTTCTTTCTGTACTACTTTGTCCGTCTCAGAGGTTTCCGTTCTTCCCTTCTTTCTTTCTTTGTACCTGTAGCCTGTATGTAGCCTGTAGCGTTTCGTAGCCGAAGTTAGAGGTTGCTGTGATCCCTCTTTTCCCACATCCACATCCCGCTCTTCCTCTTCCTCTTCCGCAGGCAGAGCAACAGAACAGAACAGAACAGAACTGACACCGGCCGGGCCAAGGTAGCTAAGGTAGTTTAGTACCGGCTTTGTGCATGCAGCGCTGCCATGCCATGCCATGCCATGCCCATCTCTCTCTTCCCTTCCCTTCCCCCTACAACTCTACTTGGTCCTAACAACCTTCAGCTTCTTGGGGCTATACAAAAAGTTGTTGGCGTACGCCTTGGGCGTAAAGTGGCGCTGGTTCGGCTCCTGCACGAAATACTCGTACCCCTGCTTCTCGGCAAAGGCAATGGCCTCCTCCTTGGTGCGGAAGTTGAGGTGCGTGCCCTGGACGAAATCGCCCGACGACTGCCAGCCCATCAGCTGGTTCTCCCATCTGTGGCCCTTTTCGAGGACGTCCCAGTCCATGCGCCAGAGCACGCGCGAGTTGGAGGATTGGGTGGCGGGTTTGGAGGGGAGGAAGATGCTGCCCGCAATGTTAGGTCAGTCCATGGCAAGTATGAAGAGTTGTGACTACTGATATAGGTTTGACGGGATGCTGGCTGGCTTACCGGACTGTACGGGCCTGGAGTTCCATGGGAGCACCGGAGACGACGGCCGCGGGGAGGATGCCTTGCTCGGAACCATTTTGGATGTTCTTGGGGACTGGGGTCCAGGTGCTGGCATTGCATTTGAATTGTCAGAACAGTTGCAGCTCGATGAACACATACTGAACGTTACATGATGACTATATGGAAAGACGGCATGATTTGTGTAGTTGTTGGAACATCGATGGTGGTTTATAACACCACCGGGGGCGCATACGAAGTGGCTATATCAATAGGAACATCGTAATTGGGCGAGTTCCGCTTGGGCGTGTTCATGGGCGAGTCCTCCTTGGGAAGCTTCTCGGGCACGCGGGCGGCTTCCGCAGAGCGAACCGCAGAGTCGTCGGTGCCGCTGCTGGCTGCTCGACGACCCATGACAGAAGCTCTGGGGGTCATGGCATTCGTGCGCAACATGCGCGCCGCCGAGGCGGTGGTAACTCGTAGTGCAGACATTTTCGATATCGTAGGGTTTATCAATTACACCGTCGACCGTATCGATGGAGTCGGAAGAGGAGTGCACGGTGGATTCGGGGAGCTTGGTCGTCGTCGTCCAATTCCCACCGCGAAAAGAGGAGCCGCAATTGAAGTCGCAAGTGATTGTGACGATATAGTGGAAGTCAGGGAGAAGCACTGACCACCTTGGCTTCCTGTCGTTGACGCTTGCTGTGAGGCTCTGGAAGTTCGAACTTCGAAGCCGTCAGTGCCAAGCCCAACCCCCCACCATGTCCTCTCCAATTGGCCAGCCGGAAACAACCGCGCAAGAAGTGAGAGACGGAGGAAATGGATGAGTGAGTGGCTCGTGCACCCCCCTCCGCCGTCCGTCGCCAAAAGAAGGTCCTTGCGTTTTAACAGCTCAAATCCCGTTGACAACATCGGAACAACACCTCTGTGCAAGTGCTGAACCACCCACCGACCGCCAAAATGAGCTTCGTCACCCGCCGTGCGCTCTCTACCCTTATCCCCCCCAAGGTGAGTTTTGATAATTGGGCATGTGGCAGAGCATGATGATGCTGACATTGCATGTGTGCTAGGTCGCCTCTCCCAAGGTACGTCCGATTTTGATTCAGCTGCGATTCCGACGAGACATGATGCGATAGACGAGATACGACATGGACTGGGTTACCAAGTGCGACAACTGCTGCAATGGGCAATGATGGGAGAGAAAGAGCAAGGAAGATGGGGAAACCGGCAATGGGCGAAAATACGGAAATGCGTGCAAGGCAACATATCAAGCCGGATGATACGGACACGACAATGGAGGAATCAACAACGGCCAGCAATCATGACCAGCAACAACCAAGACAAGACGACCAGGACAAGAAACTAGGGGGGAAATGGGAAGACAAGGAAATCAGACGATGCGATTGGCGAGATATACAGAACCAGGAGGTCCAGTGGCTAACTCGACAACCCCCCCAATTTCCAGGCCATTGGCGGTGCTCCCGATGCCGTCGCCATGAAGCGCGTCGTCTCCTTCTACGAGAAGCTTCCCCGCGGTCCCGCCCCCGAGATCAAGGCTTCCGGCTTCTGGGGCAAGTACCAGGCTAAGCACTTTGGCAAGAACCCTACCGTCAAGCGTACGTCACCCTTGGTCCCGAGATACCGGCAGAGATGCCAGAGAGCAAAGAAGCCAGAATGGAAAAATGCTGGAGGAATAACAGAGCAGGGGAAATGCTGACATGTGGAAAAACAGCCGTGATTCACGCCATTGTCGGTCTCCTGATCGTCGGTTATGCCCAGAACTACTACTTCCACCTCCGTAAGTGGCCTGATCATCCCAACTTGGAACTGTCATCTTTGGGCAGTCCAGGGGGGCATAGAAACGAGGACAATGCGCTGACGTGTGACAAAAAAGGCCACCACAAGAACAACGCTCACTAAGCGTGGGGCGGAACATTTAAACATGAGATATCCCTTTTCCCTACTTGGCGATGAACAATCCAAGAAATCAGCCGTGTATATAAGTGCTATCCAATAGATGGAGTGGTTCCCCTAGGCACCTCCAAACGGCGGATCTTGATGATGTGATGTCAAACGGGGAGACTTACATGAAACGAACCACATTCAATCTTGCAGGTAGGGCGACGGTTTGGCGGCCACTATGGAGATGGAAGCGGAAGATCAAGCACGTGGAAGCTGGAGCAGGCTTGAACCAATCTGGACAAGACGGCACCCTGGATCATGATCTGATAGTTCCAGATGAATGAAACCCGGTGACTGTAGGGAGTCTCGAGCTTGTCAGTTTCAGTCTGTTGGTTTAACCTTTTACACCACAGAATGTGATCTCCAAGGGGGTGTTTTTTGTAAGGGAACCGCCAAAGACTGAAATTAACAAGCATCATGAGCCATGCAGAATATTCTACTGCTACTGACATATCAATGGCAACTTGTTTCTCCCGACGAGCTTTCCATGACGCATGGAAATAGACGAGGCGTGTGGCTGTTGTTGTCTTGTTGAATGTGAGAAGGACCCCTGGTTCTCGCTTGCAACCTTGCCGTTTGTGCACTGTCATTGAGCGAGTCTGGAGAAAGCGGTCCAAGCTCCCTTTTGGTGCGGGTCGCTGGGATGGCCGGCCGGGTCTGCGCTAGGCCGGAAGCAAAGCATGGGTGCCACCTGAACAACAGCTCCGTGTCTCTGCACTGCAGTGGCCTTTCGACGGCACCTCAACGTCAATTTCCACTATGACAGAGACTCAACTTCAGTCGCAACGAGTCACTTTCGCGAGTGTAGAGCAAACGGAGAGATAACATCAAGGTAAGCACTCTTGTTTCTTGTTTGTTGACACACTCAAGAAGTTGCTTCAGTTGCTTCACTCCCGTCAGACAGCCAGTCAGGCAGTTGGTCGAGTCCCCTGCTCGCTCCAGTCTGCTGCTCGCCTCAGCCCAGTCACAGTGGCCAGTGACGGGGACGGGACACTGGACGGAGTGGTGAGCCAGTAATAATCCACTTTCCATTTTCCATCTTGCTGCAGCACCTCCATACCGAAACTCTTAACCTGACCCTCACCTTCACAACCACAACGTCCGTTGTCGTTTCCCTCCTCATCCCCCCTCTCCTTACCTTATTTCCTTTTCCCTTCGTACACAACGACACGAAACACCTAACAAGGATTCGCATTGTAAGTTGGCCTCCAACCAAGGCTCAGCCCATTCTGTCGCCAAAACGACATTAGGGAGGGGTACGTGCCTGCCTACTTCTACACCACTATAGTCTGGTTGCTCAACACCACCTTCTGCCTCGCCGCTTGAGTCAACTTCCCCAGGTTAACTGGCCCCTTGTTGCACTTCACCTGGACCTCCCCTGCCTGTTTTTTCTCCCCTCACTCTTCCTCTCCCCCACACCCTTCTTACACCTTGGTCTCAGCTCTGTCTGGTCAGCCATCTTGTTGCGCAAAAAGTCGCATCGCATATTCGGCGCGCGCTCTTTTGTCCCACTGCAGTACCTATCCAGCACATATTCAGCAGCAATACTGACGGAATCTTCACCCAAACAGTCTACCATCGACTTATCCCTCCACGTCTTTCTTTAGTCTCGAGATACCCCGGCGCATTACGCGAGCCCTTGCGATTCCAGCACCCCCTCGTCGAACCGACCAATACCAGAAATCTCACAGCGTATGATGTTGGCCGCTGAGGTAGCAAAGGACCGATCTGATGATGCAACACACGTAACTTCCGAGGCCGAGCCTGTGAGTAGCCCACTGCTCTCCGAAAATCGTCCTCTCAGCCGGCTCTGTGCACTGACCCGCTCACCCTCTCCTCAGGCTATCAGGATCGATGCCCCGGACGCGCAAAATGCTCCCCTCGACCAGCCGCAAGTAACAGGCGAGACTGCCAGCCCTGCTACGGAAGAGATTGAGAACAAGCATATATCCGACATCGCGAATGAAGCGGTAACTTCGGCCGAAGTCAGTGTTAGCGGAGGATCCGACAATGAAGCAGCGAAAAGCAAGGACGACAAGCCCCGCACTTCTTCGACTGTCAAGAAGCCCATTGCCTTCAAGGCCATCAATGTCAACCAAAAATTCCTCACTACAAAAGCCACTGCGCCGGCCGCCGCCCCTGCCAAGGTCGCCGAGAAGCCTGCAGCGTCGACAGCGACCCTCAGCTCTGCCCTTGGAAGTCTGACGGCCCGGCCCAGGCTCATCGCAAAGACGGGAAGCGGGTCGGTCAAATCTGCCATGGGCGCTAATGGCAAAACGGGTAGTGCGCCAGATCCAAATGCCGTGTGGAACAAGAATAGACGTGAGCATATACCCATGCCAGACGAGACGGACTTACCCATAGCTAACAAGCAGGCAGCTGTCCCACCCCCCGAGCCGAAAAAGTATACCGACGAGGAACTAAAGAAATACGGAATTCACATGGCGAGCCGGCTCCAACCAGAAGATACTAGAGGCCAGGCGAATTGGGCCGACATTGACGATGACGACGAAGATTGGGCCCCGGAGACGATCACATGGAAGGATGGTACCAAGATTGCTATTCCACTTGCCGAAGAGCATTCCCCGTCCGCGCCAGCACCCGAACCGGAACCCGTTCCAAAACCTGTCGAAATCGTCAAGGAAACTGTGGCTACAGAGAAACCGAAATCGCCTGCCCCAGGCTACGCGTCTGTCATTAAGCCTGGAGTCCTGGGGTCTGGAAAGGGTCTTATTCTCAAGGGCGCCGCCGAGAAGCTCACCCTCGTAGCAAAGCCTCCCGCGCAACCAGCGCCTGTCAAGTCACCCTGGGCACCGATACCAAAGGTCGAGAAAGTATCCCCTATGGTCGCTGAACCTCTGCCGCCGAGTCACCATGCACCGAGATATCCCCAGAGAGACGGGCCAACTCAATATTCGGGCTTTCCCCCTCCAGGACCTCCGGGACCAAAGGAAATTGCCGCGGATGATTTCAGCAGAGGACCATGGAGAGACGGGTCGGGCGGTGGTGGAAACAGAGAACTATATAATTCACATTCCGGACGCTACGAGCCCGTGCAGGAGCGTCGTGGATCGATGCGCCCAGAGCCCCAGTACGGCAGACAGCCTTCTGTCTTGCAACGCCCTGCCCACAACGATCACCACGGCCCGGCCGAACCCTCTGCCGCATTCCAAACACACAGGACTAGCGATCAGCATGTGCCATACGGCCGTAGGCGCGGCTCATCCAACGTCAGTGGTGTGAGCAGCGGCTACTTGAACCGTGCCAAGGGCTTTGAGCAACCGTTGCACCCCCCTGAGATTATCAACGCCAGGCGCGAATCGATGACTGCCGGTAGTGATGGCCCTGGGTCACCGAGGAACTTCTCACCTTCTGGCCTGCAATACGGTCCCCGTCACCCTCACCCACACAACCAGGGTTGGCCACCGCGGGTTTCTCCAGCGGTGGCTCACGCAGCACCGGTGCCGCATCATCACGTTGCTGATATGGTTGGGGTGCCCCCAGTTGGGCCGCCGCATGTGCAGGAACAAGTGCCTTTGGTGACGGACCAAGAAATTGAGCTTCAGAAGAGGCTGATGCGTGAGAAGGTCGAGGCGGCCAGGAAACGGCGCATGGAGGAAGAAGAGCGCGAGAAGGCAGCTCGCGAAGAGCGTATCAGGCTCAAGTTGCAGGCGCTGGGTCCTGCCCCAGAATCCAACAGTGCCAAGAAGGCTGCAGCGAAGGAGCATCCCGCTTCTACAACGGACGGTGCGCCCCAGGCAGGCACAAGTGACGAACAAAAGCCGACGGAGAAGGCAGAAGTCAAAACGCCCACAACCACTCAACCGGAAAAAGTCGAACAGCAGCCGGACGGAGTCCCTTCACAAATTCTACCGGATTCTGAGCCTCTTGACAACCGCCAACAACCGCTTTGGTCTAGCAGCGCTAAGCAACAAGGGCGATACACGGCTACGTGGGGTTCGCAGACCTCAACAACCAAGAACGTCTGGGGTCCTCCTAGCAATAATCGCACTCTAGGAAACGGCACCTTTAACCCCGACCTAGGCACATCACCTCCTCCTCCGGTATCGAACAAGCCACCCGGCCCAATCGCACCCCCAAGCCGGAACACCATGGGCCCCAGGACCAATCTGTTCCCCGACGGTGCTCCCGCTCGGCTGCCGCCCATTGCCCCACCTACCCATTCCAGCGCACCCGCCGCTCCTCTGTCTGAAAGCGAACGACAAGCCAAGGCGAACCAATGGGTCAGTGCTGCGCGTCTCAACGACCAGGCCTTCGAGGCCATGCTCAAGGACAGATTCGCCGAGCAGGATCGTCGCCGGGCTGAGAAGGGGCTCACGGTTGAGGACATCCAGCCTGCTGTCAAGGATGTCTGGCGTCCGACCAAGCTTGACGAAAATGGTATGAGGGTCGAGGCTGGCCCTCGACAAACCGTCCGGGTTGGAAAAGAGAACCCTTGGGTTGCCGGTCAGGCTTCTCAACAAACACAAGCCCCGGCTGCGAACACAGCTATCCTCGCTAATGCCGGCGCGGCACCACGTACCTCGTCTAGGTTCTTCCCCAGCCGTCAACAGACCATGGCTGCTGCCGAGTACCAACGCCCTCATTCCCCTTCGCCGCCTCCCCCCGATACGGAGACAACGGGACATCCGGCCTTTGACGGCGATGTCAAGAATCCCCATGTCTGCATTCCTACGCCCAGGCCTCAGGTTCGCCTGCCACCTCCCTCTCAGGCGAGAGAGGAAGCCAAGGTAGAAAATTACGAGGCCCCCAAGCCGCAAGGCCCGTCCTTCTCGTGGGCTAACACGGTTGCGTACAAGGGCGAGGAGCGTGCACCAGCAACCACCCCAGGTAGCCCCTGGCAGGCTCGAATTGACAGCCTTCTCGGCGCTCGCAAGCCTTCCCACTCGCAACAGAAACCAGCTCCGGGAGTGGATTCGACGAGCCGCGCTGCCTATGAGCATCCGGAAGCGACTGTTACGGTGTCGCTTACCGCCGCTATGATGGCCGAAGCGTCTCCTACAACCAAGGACATGGACGAGGATTGCTTTGAGGAGCAGGAGATGGGCTCCTTGCCCACTGTACGGATCCCTACTGAGCTTCCTGAGATGGCCTGGGCGCCTACCCACGCACCAGCACCCAAGCCTCTTCATCGGAAACTCTTCCCTCTCACAACCAGCGCCGAGCCCATCCGCATTGACACCAGCTCGAACGGAATCGGCAGCGTCATTCGCATTGCCTTCCCCGGAACTGACCGTCATCCGCCCTTTGTGACGGCGGTGACTATTCCCTTCAGCCGGACGCGCAGCAACCCTCGTCGTGGCGGCGGTGCACCGCGCGGTGGCCGTCTTCCTAATGCGCCTCACGGCCAGCGCGGCATGCCTGGAGGTCGTGGCAGCGGCAGGGACGCTTCTTCACCTAATGACCAGGGACCTAGCGGTCCTCCCACCGGACCTCATGGGTCGCACCAGCAGGCTAGGGGCAGAGGTGGATACAGGGGGAGGGATAGTGCCTGGTCTAGGAGTGCGCCAACCGCTATTCAGACTTCCTAGAACGGGGTCCGTTTGCTTACAAGGAAGGAAACTCGAGAGTCAGCAGGTGGTTCTAGTGCTGCGGACTAGGAGGCCTGCTCGGATACCTGTCTGAGGGAGAGGAGCCCTTTGGCGGATAATATCCAGGAACTGGCCAGGCAGCTGTCTGTTTGTCTGGCTAGTCGGATGGGCACCAAGGCGAGACAGGCTACAGTGTGAGCACATGACCCAGCTCGGTCTGTCAGGTGGTCGGCATGGTATTTTGCCAAGTGGGTTTGGCTTTCGCTCTCAAGATGAGTTACATGTCGAATTGTTGGAATCAACCCAAGAAGCATGTGAGGAGTCAAAGCTTCTCTGAGGAAGTGGTATTAGGAATAAAATGAAGAAGGAGAAGGAGAAGCCATTACAGCATGAAGGCAGGGTGAATAGGGTGACAGTAACACGGGGAGAAGCACAGAGGATAGCAAGATGAAAAGAGAGGAATTGCCTAGTCTAGGTATGCTTCACTGCAGTCAGTCAGTTCAGTGAAGGAGGCTTCAAAAAAACGGCTACCAGCACTTTTTTACCTACCTAGCAACCATTAGGGAGAGCGGCGATGAAGCGCAAGAGTTTTAATACAATCAATCACACGATACGAACAATGAATGAAACGACCAAAGGAAGAAAGCGTTTAGGATGATAAATGGGTTTTTACACAATTTCGCACAAAGGGATTTTTGTTTGAGAAGGATGGATGAAGCCCAACTTGATTGATGCGTTGATGGTTTGATGGGGGAGACGGGCTACATGGTGCTACTACACGGTGTACTTGTAGTGTATATGCACATACATATATGGCGTGTGTGTAGGTAGGAACGAAAAAAGGTTGAAAGAATGGCAAAAATCTTTCTGTCCGTTCTTACCTCACGGGTGTTTGTTTGAACTTTTCGTTGTGTGGGTAGGCGTGGCGTTGGGGGGATAGAACAAACAATACCATGGACTCATTCATGGTCATGGCCGTTATGGTCGTAAGGAACTTGGTATTCTCTCATTGCTCATTTTATTTGCTATTCTAGGGAACTGTCTCGTAATGTTCTTCTTCTTCTTCTTCCTCTTGATACCTAGAACTAAGGCATGAAAGGGCTTGGACAAGCGTCAAGCGGATTATGCGAGCGCATAGCTGCCTGCTATGTTTTTCACTAGTTTAGTTTAGTTAGGAACAGCGAGAAATTTGTCTGAGGAGATTTCCGAACGGTCTCAGTTTCATTCCATGTTGCTTTCTGAGCGGTTCTGTATCTAGGTAGGCGTCAGACTGGCAGTGTCACATGGAGCCATTCTCGGGGTTTTGGAGTTTCCTTCGTACCGCCGTACGTAGCCACGATAAGGAACCGCCGAGAACTCTTAAAAATGTATTTGAGATTAGACAAAAGCCTGTTTTATAGAAGTTTGACTTCACTGTTTAAAGCATGGCCGCTCTAGGAGTCGATGGCTATTCAAACTTCCTATCAGTCGTGAGTTTAGACATTTACAAACCTATCGACTTTTTGCCCGTCTTACAGACCGCTCTTGCAGATATGCTAGATATGGTCACAAGGATGTCGGCTAGCCGGATGCACCACCGGCGATCGAGTGGGTCTCTCCCGGGCCGCATTCGCCGGCAGTGAGATCCGCAGACGTCATTCAGCCCCGTTCAGCCCCACTACCTCCGGCCGGCCGGCCCCACGGCGGTGGAGAAAAGCGACCTCGTCCCTGGTCTTGACTGCCAAAGATTGGTCTCCGCAAAACGACATCATCTATTCAACGACGACCATGATGACGGACAAGTACCACGGCAATATATGAGATTCATCCGCCTTTTTAGTCGCAAAGCTATGGTCCCGACCTTACCAAAGTTCAACTCATCTCACCAACAACTCAACATTCCAACGTCATCATCACTCAAAGTCAACATTAACACATCAACAACAACAACAACACCATCCACCATCACCAACATGCCTTCCACCGCCGCCCTCTCCGACCCCGACGTCCCAACCCCCATCACCCACCCCGGCGAAAAGAAACAAATCAACCTCCTCCGCGGCTGGCCCTCCCCTCACCTCCTCCCTCCATCCGACCTCCTCTCTGCCACCAACTCCCTCCTCACCTCCCCTGACCCATCATCCCCCGACTCCTCCTCAAAATTCAACTTCAACGTCCCCGCCCTCCAATACGGTCCCGACCCAGGCTACCAACCCCTGCGCTCCTCCCTCGCCGCCTGGTTAACCCGCAATTACCACGCCAACGAGACCTACCCGCCCCACGGGTTCCCCACCCTCACCACGGCGGACCAGATCTGCGTCACGGGCGGGGCGTCGCAGAACCTGGCGAATATCCTGGCGGGGTTCACGGATCCGGCGTACACGAGGGCCGTGTGGGCGGTTAGTCCGTGTTATTACTTGGCGGTGCCGATTTTCGAGGATGCGGGGTTTAGTGTTAGGAATGGGAAGTTGAGGGATGTGAGGGAGGAGGAAGGGGAGGAAGGGGAAGGGGAAGGGGTGGATTTGGAGGAGCTGGAGAGGGGGATTAGGGAGGTTGAGGGGGAGAAGAGGTGGCCGGAGAAGCCGGTGAGTTAGGCATTTTCCTTTGGGTGATGTGGGTGGTGATGATGATGGGTGGTGATGGGAGGGAACGAGGAAAAGGGGTGATGAGAAGTGATCAAGTGAGAGTGGATGTGGTTGAGGAGAACCAGAGGATATGGGGTAAATGGGAAGGAGATCTAGGAAAGGAGACGAGGAATCGCTTCTTGGAGATCCTACCTTGCTCCTCACCATTACAACCTCACTCTCACTTCACTTCAAATTACCACCCTCTATACAATCATCAGAAAAGTAACTAACAAACCCCAGGTCTACAAAAACCCCGGCCCCCACCGTAAATGCTACAAACACATCATCTACCTCGTCGCCACCTCGGCCAACCCTTCCGGCATCACCACCTCTCTCGCCCGCCGCCACGCCCTCGTCCAGTTAGCCCGTAAATACGACGCCCTCATCATTTCCGACGACGTCTACGACTTTCTCCAATGGCCCGTCCTGCAGTCCCCCTCCAACCAATCTTCCTCCACCCACCATCTCCCCCTACCAACCCCGCTCCCCCGTCTCTCTGACATCGACATCTCCCTCGGCCCCTCCGCTCACGACCTCGCCTTATCATCTCACTACAGTTACACCCGGGGCAGCAGCACTCCCAACGGCCAAAACCACAACGACACAGAAGACACGCAACCCCTCCATCCCGACCACACAATCCAAGACCTCCACTTCGGCCACGCCGTCTCCAACGGCTCCTTCTCCAAGCTGCTCAGTCCCGGCCTCCGAACAGGCTGGACGCACTCCACCCCCGCGTTTGCACACGGGCTCTCCCAAACAGGCTCTACCCGCTCCGGCGGCGCGCCCTCGCAGTACTGCGCCGCCTTGATCCACGAGGTGCTCAGCTCCGGAGCGCTAGAAAAACATCTAACCGAGATCGTCCGCCCCGGTCTGCAGAAGCGGCACGCGCTGATGCTGGGCGCTATCAAGCAAGAACTCGGCCCGCTTGGTGTTAAGGTCATCGAGGATAACCGGACGGGCGCGGAGCGAAGGAGGGCGGCGGCAGACCAAGCTGCTTTGTTTGGGGGATATTTTTTGTGGTTGCGGTTGCCGGAGAGTATGCCATTCAGTGCGAGAGAGGTGGCGGAACGGGCGCTGGAGGAGGAGAGGTTGGTTGTGAGTCCCGGGGAGAACGCGGAGGTGAGTGGGGAGGGGGAGACGGCGGGGATTAGGTTCCCGAAGCATTTGCGGGTGTGTTTTAGCTGGGAGGAGGAGGAGGATTTGGTGGAGGGGGTGGAGAGGTTGGGGAGGGTGGTGAGGGGGATGGTGGAGGAGGTTGAACTTGAGAAGGAGGGGGGGCTCAAACTCAAAAAGAAGGTGGGTGGTGGGGAGTTGAAGGGGTTGAAGGGGTTTAAGTGAGTGAGGGAGGAGGGTATGTGTTGATATAGGATAGCGATGCTTTGAAATGAATGAATGAATGAATGGTCAGTAAATATTCAATGTTATCAAGATTGGCTGGTGATGGAATGGCTTGGCTGAGATACATTGTTGGCGTAGACCTAGTTCTTCAGTCAATAAAAGAAAAAAAAACAGCCGAATGGAGTACAAAAGGGGTATACCCACCTACCTACACGCAAAAAGATTTGGGGAAATGCGAACGAAATATACCTACAGCAAAGGGCAAGATACCTTTCAACCAATAAACGTAAACTGTAGACTCCTTTCTGCTCTGCCCATGCTCGCTTTAACCGAAACTCCTTTCTGTTCATTTCTTACCCTTTTTCTTTTTTCCGCTTCCGTTTCCGCCACCACCACCTTTCCCCCCCTTCCCCCTCCCATTCCCCTTCCCCCTTTCCAGCCCGGCCTCCTCCTTCTCATACCTCTTACTATTCTCCACATCAAACCCGCACTTCTCCCTCCGAAACAACAACATCGCCACCCTCGCATCCTCCACACTCGAATGCTCCCCCCTCTGGATCTCCACCCCCAGCACTTCCTTAGCCAACACCCTCAAGCTCGGCTTCGGCCCATGTCCATACTTTCTAAACCCGCTGTATTTAGCCGTATCCCGTATATCCCTATGCGGATGTTCCAGCCCCAAAACCTCCAAGTCGTGCTTGACGTCATGACCCACCAGGATCCGGCCCTTGAGCAGCGCCGCGACGGTGGCCTGGACGGACTCGAAGGGGCGCGCAATGGCCATGTGGCGCTTGGTGATCCCGCTGACGGGCGTGCGCCAGTCGGTCACGAAGGCGGTGGGTTGAACGTACGAGTCGTAGATTTGGTGGAGGTGGAAGTCGACGACGGAGACGCGGGCGAGAAGGGACGTGAGGCCTGAGGGGCCGGTGCCGACCATTTCGCAGTCTAGGGATAGGTACTTGCCTAGGGTGTTTTGTTTGGTGGCGGACAGGATGAGGGCGAGGTCGGCGGTGGTGGTGTCGTCTGCGAGGGAGGATGGGAGGGGGAGGCCGTTGGTGCCATTGCCATTGCCATTGAGCGAAGACTGCCCCTGGGTGGTGGTGGTGGCGGCGCCGGAGAGGGTCAAGGTCAAGCCGGCGTTGGGAACGGCGGGCGGGAGGGTAGATAACAGGGGGACGTGAGAGGAGGAAGAAGAATGGGAGCGGAGACCGAGGTTGTAAGCTTCTGCGAGGGATTCAGAGGAGATTCCTTCTTCGGAGGCCCAGAGGTGGAGGGAGGGCGAGATGGTGTTGGAGGAGGTGGAGGTTATGGGCTTTGATTGGACGTTTCCTCCCATTTTTGGGTCTTTACTGCTTATTGTTGCTGATTTGCTGTTGCTGGGCGTGAGTGTCTTCCTTGGTGGTTGGGTCTTGTGCTTCTTGGCCTTGTCGGCCTCTTTGCTCTCGGAAGCCTTGCGCTTGAGGGTCTCGGAGGAGATGGACTTTTTGGAAGTTTCTTGTTTGAAGAGCTCTTCCTGGCTGATGGGGGCGGACTTCTTTGGTGGCGCCTTGAGTTTTTCTTGCAACTTTTTCCAGTTTGAGGAGAGTTCCGGGGCCATGATGGCCTGCCTTTGTTGGTGGTTTGGTGGTGACCGTGGTGGTGAAGTCTCGAGACTCGAGAGTGTCACTCTCGATGAGGGGTCGTTTGTCCGATTGGGGATTCTGGGAATTGGCGATTGAGGTTCTCCAATTGGTATGATTTCCTTTTTGAATTGGTAAAAGGTTGAGATAAGTTTTGTATGAGAAAGTGAAAGTGCATGTTAAACAAGGGCCCCACTTGGTGTTGTTGAAAATTCAACTGGGGAAATCGGTTCCTGGCCGATTGACAGGGTAGACAGCACCACATGCAGGGGGTCTGTGTCCCACTCCCGTGGATACGCCACTGAACGACCCCTCCAACCGGCCGCTGAACAATCGCTAAAACATCACCAAAACACGTCAAGACAAAACATTGCGCGTCGCTCGTTCAAATTGATCGCATTCAATTGCCCACCGTCCACGTCCATCGTTTCTCGTCGCAAAACATCGCCGGTCATTGATTGCATTACACAGCATTGCATCAGATAACACTGCCATCATGAGTCCCCCAGGTGGCGATGCCACTGTCGGCTCCGACGAGAAGCGACAGAAGGGCAAGGCGACGCCTGATACCATCAAGTATGGATGTTCCCGTCGTCACTGTCTTGGGTGTACACTACAAAGACCAAGTACTAACATGCCTTAACAGAATGGGCTGCATCGCCATGGTAATGAAAGAAGGCCAACTACGCCGAGCCGAGATCCTCAGCATCAAAGACACAAAGTCCGGCCGGCAATTCTACTGCAACTTCGACAACTTCAACAAGCGGCTCGACGAATGGGTGCCAGCCGCCAGAATCGATTTCGACCAGGACGTCGAGTGGCCCAACCCGGAAAAGGACAAGCAGAAGGACACAAAGACCAAGAAACAGCCGTCCAAGAAGAATAATAACCATAATAAAAAGGCCAGCAGCAAGCGGGAACAGTCAGTCGCATCCGACGGCCAAACACCATCACATCCATGGACCGACTCCGTCCATGGCGGCCAACCGGGCAAAAGGGGAGGACAGACGGAAGATGGAGGAGCAGCCGACGCCGACGCCAACGCCAACGCCAACGCCGCCAGCTTGGAAGTCGGTGGTGAAAGGGGAGTCAAACGTCGAGCAGACGAGATCGACCTCGACCAAGACGAAATCCCCGCCGACGCCACCGGCACCTTCAACAAGAAGCAACGAGTCGGCGGTGATGATGCACAGGGGAAGCTCGAGTCCGAATCCTTCTCCCGCGAACAAGAGATCGAGAAGCTGCGCACATCCGGATCCATGACGCAGAACCCCACCGAGATCTCCCGCATCCGCAACATCTCGCAAGTCGAGTTCGGCCGCTACGTGCTGTTTCCCTGGTACTTCTCTCCCTACCCGCAGGTGTTCGACCAAGAAGACCGGATCTACATCTGCGAGTTCTGCCTGTCGTACTACGGCTCGCACAAATCCTTTGCGCGCCACCGCACCAAATGCAATTTGCACCACCCTCCGGGCAACGAAATTTATAGAGATGACTACGTCTCGTTTTTCGAGATCGACGGCCGCAGGCAGCGCACCTGGTGTCGCAACCTCTGTTTACTCTCAAAAATGTTCCTCGACCACAAAACCCTCTACTACGACGTCGACCCCTTCCTCTTCTACGTCATGACCACGCGCGACGACCGCGGGTGCCACCTGATCGGCTACTTCTCCAAGGAAAAAGAGTCCACAGACGGGTACAACGTCGCGTGCATCCTCACGCTCCCGCAGTACCAGCGCAAGGGGTACGGCCGCCTGCTGATCCAGTTCTCGTACGAGCTGTCCAAGATCGAGGGCAAGCTCGGCTCGCCCGAGAAGCCGCTTTCTGATCTCGGCCTGCTGTCCTACCGCCAGTACTGGTCCGAGAACATCATCGACATCCTGCTGGGGTACAACGCGCGGAAGGAGCCGTGCACGATTGAGAACATTGCTGTTGCGCTGGCCATGACGACGCAGGATGTGGAACACACCCTGCAGGCCCTTAAGATGCAGGTCTATCACAAGGGCGAGCACAAGATTGTCGTGCCGGACAAGCTGATCAAGCAGAGGGAGAAGAGCAAGGCCAAGCAGAAGAGGCTGATTGATCCCGAGAGGATCCAGTGGAAGCCACCCGTTTTCACCGCCCTCAATCGGACCTGGGGGTGGTAGAGGTAGTTTCCTGCCTGGATGCATCATCAACATTGGTTTTGTATATGGATAGCGAGCGGGTTGCATTGTGATTATTAACTAGAAAAATACGGCGTTGGTGTTTGTTTTGTTTGGACGGCACTTGGGAAAAGGGGTCTTACAGGGGTTACAGGGGTTAGACTAGAGTGTACTTGATTTGTGCCAGAACACCAGAATCCCTTGTTATTTGTTCACCGGCGATTAGAGATATCATTGCCAAGGTAGAGAAACAAAGCCCAGTCATAATCAGGTAAAATGTGGGCAACGAGTTCCGGCGAACGCGAGGAGTCTATAGGTGTATTGGTTCAAAGGACTGCGTGTCTCGTTTGCATCTAGGTATACCCCGTTTGTGCTACATTCAGCTCTTTTCTTCATTGACCGAACAACCAGCCGAAAACACCAGTAACCCTTTTACTCTTTCATGCCTATACCCCGTTGGTGGTTTTCACAAAGCTGGTGGAAGCCAACCATGCGAAACCCATGAGATGCCATACCATGGTCTAGATGCTGGTTTCTACCACCTCCCGTCCTCCTTCTCCTGGTCACGATAACCGTATGGTCGCCGTACGTCAAGATGTGGGCGAGATCCTCAGTAACGATCACAACGGAATACCCTCCATCAGCTCAAGCGCACCCTCCCTGCCAACCGTGATAATCACATCACCCAACGTCTTGGTCAGGAAACCAGCCTCACTGTACGCAAAGTAGTACTGGTCATGTGTCAGCTTCGTCACCTCCAACGACCGGAAGAATAACTCACCTCCCACTTCCTCCGAAACACTTTAACGTCCTTCGCCGTCATACACGGATGCATCTTCTTCAAAGCCGGCACGATGACGCAGTCAAATTTGTCCATAAAGGCCTCTCTCCACAGCTTCAACGTCTTAACATAATGTGGACCGATGTTCTTGATATTTTCGACAATGAGCGTTCCCTTGGACTCGTTCGTGATGTGGTTGATCAACTGCGTGATGGATGGGAGATATCCTCCAGGGAAGATGTAGTGGTTAATGAAGCTACAGACGTTAGCACATGTTAAACTCTACAACGACACCGACGACTTACTCTTCACGCTTCGAATAGCCTTTGTGTCGACCCTCCGGCATGGTGATGCACTGGAACACGGCAATTCCTCCATCCTTCTTCAGCAGCTTGTCAATGCGCGAGAAATACGTGGCCAGGAACTTCTCGCCCACGGCTTCGATCATTTCACAAGATATGATCTTGTCGTAGGGAACCTCCCGCTCAGGCAGCAGTCGGTAGTCCATGAGATGCACCGCAATTCTGTCCGAAAACCCTGCTTCCTGAATCCTCGCCTCAGCGAAGATCTTTTGCTCCAGTGACAAGGTTATAGTCGTGACGCGGCAGCCTGTCTTGCGCACGGCTTCAATGGCCATGGTGCCCCAGCCGGTTCCAATTTCCAGGACATGGTCGGTTGGCTTGATCTTGGCTGCTTCGATGAAGTAGTTGATCTTTCTCATCTGAGCGTCCTCCAGGCTCTCCTCCTGTTTGGTGCCACATCCGGTCGAGTGCTTCCAAATCGGACATGAATACATCATATCCGGCGACAGGAAAGCAGCAAACATGTCGTTGCTGATGTCATAATGCCGTACGATGTTCAGACGAGCGTTGTCCATGGTGTTTGCCACGCGAGCTAGACCGGAGATGTGGGAGAATAATCCAGAAAACCAAGTCGTGCCGTTGTTCAACCGTTCACGGTTCAAGATGAACATCTGAAAGAAGGACGTCAGGTCGTCACACTCGAACTCGCCTAGCATGTATGACTCTGCGAAACCCATGTCCATGAACAGTAGCAGTCGCAGCCAGAACGCGTCGTCCAGCACAACCAACTCCACACCAGGGAGATCGGTGGCCTTGCGCTTGTAATCGTGTGCGGAAGATTGGCAGCGGTAAAGGACAAGATTACCGAGCTCGCCAGGCCCAGCGCCGAGTGTGTCGCCGTGGATATGAATCTCCGCGGTCACTTGGTCAACGAGAAGCAGTGTGCCAACTTCGAGGGAAGCGAACGTGGCTTGCGCCATGCCCTTGGCGAACTGGACGGCGGGACGCCATGTCAGGCTTCCTAGCTTGTGGCGCAGGTGTGTAGTGCCGCGGTAGACCAGCTCGGTGAGGCATTCGGGAATGTTCAAAAGTAGTTGCTTAGGGTGCATTCCCCTGGACTCCATGACTCTTGCGAAGTGAGCTATGAGAGTTTTTCCTCTTTCGAGATTTATTTGACGAGAGACAGGCTTCTGGCGTGGGTAGGGTTTTTTGACAATTTGCCTCCACTCGTGTCTGGAAAAGGGTCAGTGGTCGTCAGTGCAAGAAAGGGAGAGGAAGAGAATGAGAAGCGCCTACTCTTCGGGATCATGCTTTTGGGGAGCCATGTCGTTGAGATATTTTGTATCGAAAAAGAAGCGTCGAGAGTTGGTCTGAGCCACCAGAAAAGGTTGGGGTCGAAGGCTTCAGATCCGTGTGAATAGCAGACGCGCTATTGTGTCTGACGCGTGAATTTGCGCAGGTATTGAGCAGAAAAGGTGGCGGTGAGGTATGGAAGGGGTTGGGATGAAAGAGTGTCAGGTCCAGTTGGCGGGTCAACAATAGAACTCGGTCAACGGCAATAAGAGGAGATAGACGAGAATAACGAGTGTAGGAATATCAGAAAGGCTGTACTATAGGATGTAAGTCAAGTGCTGAAAAGTGATGTTGAAATGTCCAATATTTGGGGCGCCTGGCAAGGATGCATTGGTGGGCAATCTCTCGCCCCACGCGAGTCTTTAATGTTCTGTCTCTGCGGTGAGGGCCTCATTGAGAAGCATTTCTGATGCAAATAAGGAAGGCACACCTGAAGCAAGACCGCATGACTTCCACTTGGGCAGGTGCGAACGCGACAAGCCTTTGGTAGCCGAGGGGTGATTTTTTGCGCAACTTGAAACCGCAAGAACGACCTCTCCCAGATTAGGCAGGCACCTGGCGACAAACAAAAGGCAAGAATCATCACCCAAATAAAAGGCGGCGGGTACCTCTATGTCGAAAAGCCGGCTGCCAAGGTCTGGTCGTGGTCAGACTTGCCTTCCGAACCCGGATCAGGCAAACTCTCTAAGTCTGGTAACCACCCAGTCGTCCTTCGAAAGCGTCAGCGTTGATGCTTCCTCCTGCTCAATTTCTTACTACTTAGCAGAAACTGGAAACAAGTCAAAGGCGACGTCGAGCTTGCCGTCAAAGTGCCACTTGGCGAGGAAAAGGAGAAACAACCACTCGGATACACCTTATCAACCCGAGTCTCCAGCGCATCGAGACTTCCCGGAGTCTCTCCAAGACACCCGACAACTTGCCAACAGTATCCTCAACAGAGGCAACAACCCGTCCCTCTCCAGACTCCTCCTTCTCAACTTCTCGTTCCCAACCTATTCCCACTGCCGATTTCCCAAACCGTCCCCGGCGTCCCCAGCCCAGCTTCAGGTCTATTTAACCTCCCCATCCCCTTTACCTTTTCCACTCCTTTTTCTCTTTTTTCCCTCAAGTGAAACGGTTGACTGCGTGGGAGCTCAAAATCCCCGCGTAGTATGGCGGCGGCAACTCAACGACCATTGCACAACGCGAGAGTTTGTTTTGCTGTCATGTATCTCTGCTTCGGTGGGGGTCCGGCCATAATTTTTGGTTTGCTCATTTGAGCTCAGTCAAGCTCTGATTGACTACAATCCAGTTTTTTTTTTTCACTGCGATGGCTGCCTGTGGGTGGTGTCGTGGGGAAGAATTTGAATGTCTGGTGGGCGGTGGTTTTGCCTCTTTGTACTCTTTGGACATTGCACTTTGTTGACTGGTCTGACAAGCACGGTTGAGTATTGAGATGATTGCTTCGAGATGTCCAACCACGGGTAGTGAAAAGTCACAAAACAGTTCTTGTCCATGTAATGATGGAGTGTCTCCTCGATCCTCGTCGCCAACGATCGGACCCCAGGCACAGAAATAGTGTCCGGGGTTAGGGTTAACCGCACGTCCCCTGAATGCAAGCAATTAAGCAAGTGATCCGTGCGTTCCCTGCATTTGTGACCCTCGGACGCGTTTTCCAGTTGAACATTCACGTCTCACTCACAGCTCACTCGACTTGATCATCACCATATCCATCTCAACCACTCCACAAAAAGCATCTCAAGGACACCCCTCTAAGCAGTAGTACAAGGCGCAATGTCCCAACCAATCCTCGCCTTCACGACCACCACCTCCTCCTCCTCCTCCAACACCTCAACCCCCCTTCCAAAAACAACACCCAACCTTCTCCCCTGCCGCATCCACCACGACGGATCCGTAGAACCCACCGACTCATTTTGGAATCCGCGTGAAGAGGGTAAATATATAACCCTCTTTTCCCTTTGTCGCACGCACGCATATCTCCAAGGCAATAAATACATGGATAGTACTAACACAAACCCCAGATGGCCTAAAAGTGTCTTACTTCCGCGGCCGCAAACTCCACGGCAAAACCTTGCCTCTGCCCTCTGGCTACAAAGGCGTCATTGCCTCAAAAGCCCCCAAGCAGGGGCAGTCCCAAAAAAAACAACAACAGCAGAACCAGAACCAGAACCAGAACCAGAACCAGAACCAGAACCACCAGCAGCAGCCACGACGACGACTAGCTCACGAAATGTCCTTTGTGATGGAAAACGACAACGACAACGACCTCGAAATCATGGACCTCGAAAAACCGGAATCTGGGGCTGGTGATGATAATTCCCAACCGGAACCGGAAGTACCTCTGGGAGGACAAATGCAAATGCAAATGCAAATCCAAGCAGAGTTTGCAGAGTTGGTGGTCTGGGGACACGAGTTCCTGGCAGACGCCACTGCGGATCCATACGTGAAGGGGGTGGAGGAGTGGATTGGCTTTGCGGAGAGGGTTCACTCGTTTTGAGTTTTGAGCTGAGCTGAGCGGCGCGGGCGGGTGGGTGGGTGCAAAAGAGAGACATTTCAAGTTGTATTTGAGGCCGGCGGGATAAGTTAAAGTTGAAGGATACCCAACTTGAAAGAATCGGGTGAGTATCTACACAGTCTGGACGGGCAACCACAGTTGAGGGATGGTGCAATGAAGTAAACGGAAGTAGAGTCGGTGATTCGGCGAATCCCAGGTGCTGTTTTTTTTGCATCTTTCTCGGTTCTGCTCCTCCTGTTCCGTGGATGGCCCTTATTTTCCCCTTGTTATCTCTCCTCTCACTTTTGCGCATTCGCCAAGACAGCTCGGCGTGGAGTGGTACAAGTGTTTATTCCCTCTATTATAGTTGCGCGTAGGTTTCAGTCTACTAATCTCGGTGAGCGATGTAAACCCACGTACATGGTGCGCTATGATTGATTCATTGTCTGCACAGTGGACGTATGTTGTGTCCAAAGCCAAATTGTAGCACAATGTGCGCGACAATAAATAGAATCCGCGCTATGCAGAACGCTTGCCAAAAGTTCACACTCAGTGAAAAGAAGAAGAAAGGGGTTTGATGATCGTGCTCATTCATAGTCCTGGATCTGGATGTCTCTTTGATTTTTATTCGGCTCCTTTTTACTACGCATCCCCAGCTATTGGTGGTTGCTGTTTTTGCTGTTGTGATGTCTCCCACTTTGAATTCCCCTTCTCTGGTGTCCCGGGTATTACTTGCTGTTCATCATCCATACCGGTATCACCCCCCTGCTCATCCAGTCGTGGTGGACTTGATGGCGGGACGATATCCATCGGTGTTGGTGGCGCCACGCTGCTCTCGCCATCTCCGTCTGGTCTAGTTCTAGGTAGTAGATCCGCTGGCGTGTCCTCTTTCTCAGTCTCAGCCTCAGTCTCCTTTTTCTTCTCCTTTGCGCTCTCGCCCGAGTTCGCTCCCCCATCCAACGTCTGTCTCTTAATCCCCTTCCTAGCCTGCTTAATCAAATCTCCAAAACTATCTCCATACCGATTCGCCCACGCTTTCCCATCAAACTCCTTGTCCTTGATCTCCGCGCCGGCAGCTTGTGCCCTCGCCATGGGTCCCTGCCCCGCTCCTCCTCCTATTGTCATACCAATACCACCGATTCTCGAGCCTCCGCCAGGATTTCCTACTGTTCGTTCCCATTCGTCTAGATCCCTTAACAGCTCGGACCGCTTTTTGGGCCGCGAGGAATCACAGTTGGCGTTCCAGAGGGTTATCCACTCCTTGTGTCGCTTTTCGAGAAGTTGGCGAGAACCGTGGGTGGAGAGACCGAGTTCGGAGAGTTTCTTGCGCAGGGCGGTGTCTTTAAGCATAGAGTAGGCTAGAGCGGGGAGGCGTTCGGGTGGCTTTTGCGGCTGTGTGCTTTGTCCCAGGCGGTTGTTGAAGGATGGGAAGGTAGATGGTGGTTGTGGTGTTTGAGCGACGGCGGCTTGTCGTTTGGATGCAGCTGCCTGGGGAGAACCGGGACAGGAGGTGTCGATGTGGCGGTCGACTTGCTGTTCTTTCATGCGGGTGAGGCAGATGGGGCAGGCTACTAGGCCGTCGTCTGGTGCGGGGCGTTAGTGGTGATGATGATGGAAGGGCGAGAAGGAGAGGAGGAAAACAAACCGGGTGGTTGGTCGACGTAATCTGGATCGGCTGATGGTGTGGTGTCTTCCTCTTCTTGTAGTATCGCTGCTGTCAACTCAGCGGCCCGGGTTTTTGTCGATCGGGTTGACCTTCTAGGTCTCTTGGTTTCTTGGTCCTCCTCTTTGGCACCATCCATTTCGGTCGCCTTTCGTTTTGTTGGTGAATTTGACTGCTCTGTCGGTGATTGAAGGGCTGGTGGTGGTGCTCTGGCAAAGTCGAGAATGGCTCGTCGGGACTTGGTGAAGGCTTCGACGGCTTCGCGCAAAGCCCAGTTCCCTCTGAGTTTGGATTCCTGGTCGGTTGCCCGACATAGTGGGCACTTGCTGTCAACGGACAGACATCTTCGAATGCACAAGGAACAAAAGGTGTGGTTGCAGGATGTGAGCATGGGAGAGTCGTAAAAGTCCTTGCAGACGTGACAGCGGAAGGCTTGTTCGACGGGCATCAGGCATGCGAGGGGAGTGCCCAGCCAGTCGGTCGAGTCGGGCACGTTGACGGCTTCATCGCTAAAGACTTGCATGTTCAATTGCTGGGTACGGTGAATGGCGAAACTGAGGTTGAAATGACTGATATCCAAGTTCTTTGTTGGTGGAGACGGAAGATGTGAGACGCGATGTCTGCAAGTTGAATGTGCTGGTCGCGACTTTCTTGAGTGGGAGAATTCAAGTCAATGAGAAACAGCCCTCGCATTACAGTGTATTTACACTCTCAGGCCGAGTCTCACGACAGGGACCGAACAGCGACCAGTGTATATACTCACGATTATCTGCAGTTATGCATTGCTGCTTCTTCTTGGAAGATATCCAAACCATCACGTAGGATCTTGGAGTATTCTTCATTGTCATATCATGGCTTTGCACCTCTTTGTGGTCATCCCTTGACAGACCTTTAGAGACAGTAATTATCCCTAACAGGGTAACGTAATGACGGGGCCTGCACGTGAATTGGCGACGGGAAGGCGTGCAGCGGGTTGTTCTGGGGAACCTTCCGGGCGCAAAAGCGCTGCAACATTGGGAGCCGAAACCCCGCCCCACCTCTGCTCCTCAGCCCAGACCATTCCTCTTTGGGCGTCAATCAAAACAAAGACCAAAGCGGATTGGTGGAGCCATGACTTGGACAACAGCGGGCTTGGTCCGGCAACAAAGCAACACAGAAACTCCATCTCCAATCCCTCGCATTTCAATTCCCGTCATCCCTCCGACAACCACCACCACCACATCGCCAACCTCGTCGACCACCTCCCATTCCTTGATCAATTATACCAATGCTCTAACTATTTTGTTGCCATTTCGTTTTCCTTCATTGCCTGGTTTTTTAGCTTTCCGCATCGCCCTTCCCTTCGCTTATCCGGTTTGTTGACTTTTGGCGCCAAAGTAAACAAACAGCAAAAATGGCGATGCGCAAGCCACCACGTCTGCCCGTCGGGTCGGTAGCATGGATTGCAGAAGAGCGCGCATCTGCGCTCAAGGTTGCAGAGGAGGAAGTCGAAGAGTTCTCGTATGCCGCGCGCAATGAGATGGATTGGCTGAACGAGCACATGGACGACATCTTCTCGGGCGAGAACCAAATGTGCGTGTCTTTTGCGCGCGACGGCGACCATGTTATGTTTGTCTTGTCTATGGTAGCTGACCAAGAAACAGGAACATGGCGGAAATCTTCAAGACACCAGCGCGACCACGAGGCAAGACGCCACGTACACTTCGCAAAGCACCAAATACCCAAGTCCGAGTGGTAAGCATCTAAGTCTAGACAGCAGCGCCTTTCTGCAACGAGCGACAAAAGATTAATGATTGGTTCTAACATGCAGCAGCCCTTGGCCAGCATCTTTTCAGCTACCCCCCAAGGATCACCAAATCCCTTCGTCCTCGCCCCGCCCGCGAACAACAACTCGTCATGGACGCCCAAGATCAGGCCCGATACGCCAGAAGCCGATGCCGATGCCGAAGCTGATGACGAAGCCCATGTCCCCAAGAATCCCACCACTCCCTCGACGCGCCGTGTGAGCCCGCGAAAATCGGGTGTTGCCTCAGCTGCAAAGTCGCCAAGCCCAGCCAAGAGCGTCGCCGCGCCATCACGACAACCGAGCCCCCTCAAGCCGAACAACACGCCCATGCGACCACCCCCGAGTCCAGCAAAACCAGTCACTGCTACCCCGTCCAAAGTCAGAAGCCCCATAAAACATCTCAATGGCTCCCCTCTACCAATTCTATCCAAGTCGCCCACCCCCGTCAAGGCCACCGATTCCGGGTACTACGGCAGTCAGCAGCTGGATATCATGGATGTTGATGAGGTCGACAAGGTTGTCGATGCCGATGTCGATATGGGAGAACCAGCGCAAGAGCCGACGGTGGAATTCACTCAACAGTCGACGCAGGAACCGTCACAACAACCATCGCAGGAGCCCACACAGGAGCAGACAGAGGATTTAATACGGCCGTCACAGGAGCTTGACCAGGAACCGACGCAGGAGGAACCAGAGCAGGAGAAAGAGTCACAGGATCTTGGACTTCAACCAGCTCCCACTGAACCGGAACAGCACGCCAGTCCCGTATCGCAGGAGACAGCCGAACTACCGGAAGAGACACAACCTTCAGAAGAAACTGTCCAGCCTACCGTTCAATACCCCCGACTTCCCTCGCCCGAGCTTGATGTGGCTAGGTCTAGTAGCCCAGTCCATATGCTCATCCCGTCGCCCACCAGGTCTATCCATGCGCCTTCCCCGAAGAAGGCTGCCTCGCCGGTTAAAGCCCCCTCGCCTCAAAAGCCCGCATCGCTAGAAAACCGTCTTTCTCCCGCCAAGAGACTTTCCCCGGTCAAGATGGCCTCCCCTCAGAAGGCTCCTTCACCAGAAAAGATTCTCTCCCCTTTGAAGGCCATGAATGTTGAAGAGGAGGAATCGCCTGTGGATGATGATTCTCCGGAAAAGGCGGCTTCCCCGATAAAGTCACCCAAGAAGAAATCGCCCGAGAAGGCGTCAGTCGTCGAGCAGCAACCCAAGACTCCAGCGCCCGTTGTACAACAAGCCCAGCCTGGAGAGAATATTGTGAATGACCAAGCGGACGACAAGGTGGATGATGACGCCAACTCATCCATGGAAGCCTCTAGCCCTATTAGCCCGGTTAAGCGCCTGAGCAGTCTGAACTTTGCATCGCTTCCCGCACGCGAGCCGATGACCTCTAAGAAGAGCCTCGGTAATAATAGGATGTCGAGGACTAGCCATGTCGACGTAACGCGAACCTCATTCTACCACCGCCAAACTGGAGGCAAGAGTCTTGGCCATACTACCCGACAGGATTTCGACGATGACGACGACGATGAAATGGATGTTGATGAGGATCACACTCAGGAACCAAGGACTGGTAAATCATACACCCAGCGATTGCAGGACCAGATCAGCATGCTGGGCAAGGGCCAGTCAATGGGACCGAGACCATCGAAATCGATAGCTCACCTCTTGCCGGCACAGCAACCCCCATCGACTTCACAGGCCCCAACGACACAACCCGTTCCGGAGCCCACCAAATCCTCACCCAAGAAGCCACCTGCGGTTACTCCAAGGGCATTTCCCACACCTGGAGCATTCCCGCTGGACGACGATGATGACTGGATTGGGCCTCCCAGCAAGGGAGCGGATATGTCCACCCCCATGATGTGGAATGCGCGTAAAGACACGAGGTTAAGTCAACCAATGGAAGGAATGAACTTGTTCGCAAGGGAGGCATCCCCGACCCTGGGAGAATCCTTCATGGAGAACAGGCACGACTCACCAAGTAAAGCGCCCGTCATCCAGGAACCACCTGCCACTTCTTCAGCACATATCAAATCGGCTTCTGTTCCCATGCTACCGAACTTGAACGAGCTTTCCGTGCCACATAGCGCCAGCCCCAAGAAGGAGGCATCTGCATCTACTTCCAACCTCCACAAGATGCCAGCGGACGAACCTGCTTCGCCCTTCAAGTCTCCCTCCAAGGCATTCCACGGAAACACGTTGGAGAGGGTCAAGAACAAGTTTTCATCCCTTATGAAGTCATCCAAGGGACTTCTTCCGACCAGTGCACCTTCCACTGCGGAAGCGAAACTGACGGGGCTCTTTACAACCCCTTCGACTGCTCGACTGGAAGAGAACCACAGTTTATCCGACGCTTCTTTCAAGACAGCCGACAATGTCGTCTATCCTGATCTATCTCACCATGCACAGGCCGAGGCCCCCGTAGCCGCCACCCCCATCCGAGCCACGCGCAAGACTCGAGCATTGAGCGAGAGGGAAAGAAAGGAGGCGGAAGAACGCGAGAAGGAAAAGAAAAAGGAAGAGAAGGAGGCCAAGCAATATGCCAAGCAGAACGAGAAGTTTGAGAAGATGCGCGAGAAGGAGGCGGAAAAAGCCCGTCTCTTCCAGCAAGAGCAAGAGAGACAGGTGGAGATGGAGAGACGTGCGGCTGAGCAGAGGGAGCAGGAAAAGCTTGCCAAGGCACGACCACAGTCCAAGCAGTTGTTGGAGACACCCGGGCCTTCGAAATCGGCACCCAAGAGCCCCAAGAAAGCTACTCGGACTAGTCTTCGCAGAGGAGCCAAGCAGGGTGATGCCGAAAAGGAGGAGGCCGATGTCGATATGGCAGACGTTACTATCTCGACGAAGCCACCTCAGTCGATTCCCCGACCTCCATCTGCTCAAGCCTCCCGTGGCACCGGTATCAAGCGACCTGTTAGGCCCACGAAGGAGGCCTTGACGAGGGCCAAGCCCGCCCCGACTCGCATCCGCGTCAACACCACCAGCTCCCAGCAGGGAGCATTCCACACTTCTACCAACAGTGTTCTTAGCACAACCAGCCAGGAGAGCCTAGGTCAGTCGCACGGAAGGCAGCAACTCGTGAGCAAGGCCAGCACGTCTTCGCTCACCAAGAAGCCTTCCCTGCAGAGTCTTAAGGGGTCTTATTCTTCGACTGTCGGGCGGCCCAAAGCCCTGGAGCTAGCGGCCAAGCAAAAGGAGCAAGAGGAGCGCGAGATCCAGCGCAGGCGCGACCAAAAAGAGGCAAACGAGCGCAAGAGGGCTGAGATGAAGGAGGAAGAGCAGCGCAAGCAAGCCGCGGCAGCTAAGAAGGCCGCGATTGAGCAAGCTAAGCGGACCCGTGCACCACCCCCGCCGCCGAGGTCCCAGCCTAATGGACCACCGGATCATTTGGCGGAGAGCAGGCAACCGTCCAGGCCTAATTCTCGTCTTGGTTCGACGCTGCATGATAGTCGACCAGTTAATGCTGTGCTGGGGAAGGCGGCTTCGAAGCGTCCCTTGACGCAAGTGCAGCAGGTGCAAGAGGCACATCAGGACTCGAAACGGATTCGTGTATCGGAAGACTTTGATGCGGATATCGAAATGGCTGAGGGTAGTACCCAACAGCAAAGGAGCATCAGGGGGGCGCCAGTCCGGCCTTCAGCTGTTCGACCTTCGGGAGTTAGACCTTCGGCACCCGTTAGACAACCCTCAGTTGGGTTCAAGAAGGACCTGTCGACTACCACCACGAGCAAGTCCATCTTCGCCAGCAACTACAACAACGTCCCGCACGCTCCGCCCCCTCCATCGCGGACAGTCGACCTCTTCAAGAAGACAACGGTCAATCAAATCAAGACGGGCCACGCCCTCGACACGGCCCAGTTCCAAAAGGGCAACCACATCCCCTTTGCCTCCTCTAACCCCAACGGCGCCGGTGGTCCTTCTTCCGCCGCTCAAGCCGGGTCTTCCCGCCATGCGCTCCAAACCCCAGCGCGCCCGGGTGGCCCTGCCGCCCGCGCCCTCGCCTCAGCCACCAAACCATCGCGCACCTCGCCCCGCCTCGCCGCCATGGCAGCCGGCGACTCGATCGAGCTTCCCGAGATCCAAACCGACGACGAAGATGGCGTCGACACGCCCCGCCCGTCCACATCCAACCCCAACCTGCGTTCTTCTCTCAATGGGGGTAACTGGACGGACAGTCCTTTCCTCAAGGCGCAGCTCCTGGCGCAGGAACAGCTCGATCCGATGGTGATTTTCGGGCCGCCGGCGCCGCTGAACATGGAGGAGGTGTTTAGCAAGGATAAGAGTCGGCATCATCGGTTTAGGGCCAGGACGAGCAGCGCGAATTGGGAGGGGCAGGATCGGTTGACGGAGGAGGAGGTGTGCAGAGATAGGGAGGCGAGGGAGAGGATGAGGGTTGAGGGGGGGTGGAGTTGGGGGTTGGGGAGGACGTTGGGGTAGTTCTAGTTAGATTCGGGATCGTCATGCAGTACGATACTACGATGGAGAGAAAGAAAGAAGGATTGGATTGTATTGTGTTGTGTTGTGTTGATGGTGCTTGCACATTTTGATGTGGGAGTGGGAGTTCGGATACCTATGTTATGTTATGGGGTTTTAGTCTATACCGGCAAGCAAGCAGCGTTAACTTGCTGCGGTACTGCAAGGAGCAAAGGAGGAAAGGAAAGCAGAGGAAAGGAAAGCAGAGGAAAGGAAAGGGTACAGCATTTTGTTAGGGTGAGAACAGACAAGACAGGATGGTTCTCATGTTGATTATGGACGGCTCTTTGCATACATGTTTGTTAGGACAAGGGAAGGATCTGTATCACGGGACGGATCTGTATCATGGCATGGCATGGCATGGCATTCATGAACAAAAGATGATTAGAATAGGGTTTTTACCAGGACAGACAGGTTCAGGGAAAAAAAAAAAGAGTTTAGCTTATGTCATTCATGGTTAGAGTATTACATCAAAGCTCTTTCCCCCATACAGCCAAACAATGTAACCAAAGAAAGTCATTACAATGCATTTTCTGAAGCGTGTTCCCAACGGCGTCACCGTATTCCGCGAATCGGAACATAGTGAAGACGGGATTGAAGCGATCCGTAGCGTAAGAGGAAATGGCAGGTCAGTCGCAAGTGGGGCTGTCATCGATTGTTTACATTGTTCAGGGGAAAGATGAAAGAGGAAAAGTCGTCATTACAAACGCCAGGTGATAGCTACCTACCTAGGTAGTTCTGGCATAAGTAGATAAGAAAACAGAGAAGCACAGACCACCCGGGGACGTCAGCGAGCGGAGGACGCGGAGGCCCCGAAGATTACCGTCGCTTTCAGGGCCGCGACGCCATTTCCACCTTGCATCTTCCGCCGTCAGCAGGGCAGTAGGTACGCCGTGATCCCGTCTCGCTTGTCGCCGATACCGTACTCCACGCCGGACACCGATACCACCCCCGCTATTTTGTCCACTAGCTTACAGCGACACGCACACTGCTTTGTCTCATCCCATCGTCACAGCATCTGCACCTCACAAATAATTACCATTACAGCTGATTCATTACTTGCGCCGACACCAAAACCCACGACAGCGTACTCATACCACGCACTTCTCATGCAGTCCGCCGACAATGCGCCCCCTAACGACCCTCTCGCGTCGCTGCCCATGGCCAACCCCACCATGAAGCCGCTACCGTCCAAGCAACGGGGACAGCCGCTGATTCTCGACTCCCGTCCTCTCTCCCAACCCGAAGCCCAGCCGAGCACTCCTATCCGCGAACGACGAACGAACCCTTCGGCGGCGTCCCTTTTCAGGTCAACACTTACACCACCACCGGGCTCTCGCTCCGGGTCACCAGCATCCATGGGTTCCCCGGCCCGCAGCCTGACCGGCTCAGTCTTCGGTAGTGGCGGATTCAAGCAATCTCTCCTCGACACCGCGGCCGCCGAGAACCCCGGGGATCCTCTCAATCTGATCCTCAAGAGCTTCGTCCCTCACATCGCTATCCACGACTCGGAAGATGTCGAACATTTAGTCAAGGAAAAGGGCTTCAAGGGAGGTCTGTTCGAGCTGTTGCGACCGTTTGGAGAGCGCGTTCAGGGGAGGGTTATCATCAGGGACAGCAACGGCGCATCGCGAACATGGGATGACTTTTCCGTCCGCTTCACAAAGTTCGGGGAGGCTGTCGAGGATCCAGATAGGCTACCAGATCCGCGATCACTGAGGGGGCCTCCGCCGAACGGACAACCACCAGGAAGGAAGAAGACGAGCTTGGTTCAGCAGGTGGAACAAGTGGTTGAGAAGCATCTGGGCTTTGCAGAGGAGGAGGCCAGCATGGGGACAGCAACACCTACGACGCCCACAAGACAAGGTCTCGATACAGACGCGACATCACCATATTATGCCCTCTACATCCGACGATTACTGTCTGGCATTCCCATGGCCTCACACGAAACCTTCTCCCACCCGGTAGCATGTGTAATAGCCATCAGCTCCCGACACCCGGCCCCGATCGAGGCCCTCAGGCAACTTTACAGCGAAACCACCCCGGCGGAGCAAAGGATACCACCATGGATCGATGGCGACTTTTTGCGCTACTATGTGCTAATACACGACGAAGAACGCAGCGACATCACCAAATCCATGCAACTGTTCGACCAAATGAAGCGCCACTTCGGCCTACACTGCCACCTGCTCCGCATTCGCAGCTCCCAATCCGCCCAGACCGACGACGACAGCATCCCCTTGCCCCGGTCAGACTGGATGTCCGCCTCGGAAGAGCTCGCCGACATTGAGCGGTCCGAACAGCTCAAAGACTCCTTCGATGACGATCCCCACCTCTTCAACCGCTACATCTTCGAGTCCGACGCCACCGCCATCCGCACCTTCATCCGCGAAATGGTCATCCAAAGCATAATTCCCACCATGGAGCGCAACGTCTCGCTATGGAACGACCAAGTTGCCTCCCGCCGTCGCGGCATAAGCGGGCGCTTCATGTCCCTCTCCAAACGCTTCACAATGTTCGGCTCCTCCTCCTCGTCCTCATCCTCCTCGCGCAACTCCACCAGCACTTCATCCAACGGCTTCGACACCCTAGGCTACTACCGCCCCGACACGCCCGAAGCCATCATGCGCCGCCTGGCCGACTTTGCCTTTATGCTGCGCGACTGGAAGCTAGCCATGTCCACTTATGATTTACTGAGAAGCGACTTCCAAAACGACAAAGCGTGGAAATACCACGCCTCGGCAAACGAGATGGCCGCCTTGTCTCTGCTCATAATGCCGCAGAACATGTCCTCAAAGAACCGAGTGGAAATCATCAACCCCATGGTCGAACAGGCTCTCTATTCCTACCACACGCGCTGCTCGTCTCTGTACGGAGCCGTCCGATCCACCCTTTTGTCACTCGAACTCTTGCGTCTCAGAGGCGGCACCGGGATAGACGAGTCGGTCCGCTGGGGCACCCGCCTCCTGGAAATGCGCCTCTTGGGTCCCATCGGTGACGCCTTGCTTAGGGAGCGGCTGGCAGTCTGTTATGCTTCCAAAGGCGGAACGGGCTCTCAGCTCTGGGGCAGCAGGAGACGTAAATCCGCCATGTGGAGCGTTTTGGCCGCGCAGGCGTGGGTGAGCATGGGCAAGTACTTGCAGGCGCAAAAGTGTCTGGCGGATGCTAGGAGCATGTACTCTTTGCTGCCGAGCGAGTGGGGAGTGCAAGGGTTCAACGGGGCGAGCGAGTTTCTGGCGGGGTTGAACGACGCGGTTAGGGACGGGTTGAAGCTGACGAGGGAGTATGCCGGCGCGTTGGAGGAGGCCGAGGGGGGACACGGGCAGAATAATGAAGGGGAGGGGTTGCAGTTCGATGAAAGCAGTAACCTTGGTATCCCGCCCAAGGCCACCGGCGAGGCACCACCAGACAAGCCAGAAACAAAAGTACAAGTAGACGTGGAACAAGACGGGTTTAACGGACAGTCAACCATGTCTTCACAACAAGCACAACAACAAGCACAACCGCCAGGAGCACCACCACAAATACCAACGCCTACCGCATCTTTATCTTCTTCTTCTTCACACTCACCGGAGATAGACTCGGAACCCGTCCCACCACAGTCAGGAGGAGGTTTCGAAAATGCCATTACTCCCACTCCCACCAGCGGAAACAGCCCCACCCGGCCCCGAAAAGCAAGCATGGCCGTCCGAGCTTCCAGGGTATTATCGGCTGTAGACCTCGAACAAGCAGGGCTAGGTCCAGGTCCAGGTCCAGGTCCCCTATCGCCCTTGATGCCGGCTAGGTTGGCGAGTGGGAGTGGGAGTGGGAGTGGGAGTGGGAGCGTGAGCGGCGGGAGGGAGGATAGCAGCAAGAGTAGTAGTAAAGAAGGGAAGGATGGTGGTGGTACTGGGTTTGGTTAACAGGACAGATAGAACAGAAAGAAGACGGAAGGCCGGACAGATGCGAAGGAGGCTGACTGACTGACATGGGGGGGTTCGCTAGAGACGGTATGGTATGGTATGGTATAGACGGCGGAAGCAGCAGAGCAGGCAGGGTTCTAGTAAAAAAAAAAAAAGTAAGAAGTAGTAGTATATGAATACCTTGGTAATGAGTCCACGGATGGATGGATGGATGGGGTGGCACCAAGTAAGTAATAAGTAGACTTTTTACTTTGGTGTGTGAAGTTTTACTTTAGTAAACACGAACACGTCTGTTTGTCCGTCTGTCTGTCCGTCTGTATAGGTGCTCCATCCATCCATCCATCCATCCAGCCAGCAATTTAGTAATATGTAGAATAGTGACGTCCCCTTCGATTGTTTCGTGCAACCTCAAGCACCATTTTCTCGTGATGGAACTGAATGAATGAATGCACTATCCATGGCCTGCCCAACCCCACCGGCAACCGACAATCATGGCTAAAAAAAAAAAAAAAAAAAAAAAAAAAAAAAAAAAAAAAAAAAAAAAAAAAGATCTTCTGGTGGTCCTATGCTCACACAAGGAAGAAGAACAAGGCAGGTCAGGATTCCGGATTAGCTTAACCATGAGCATCGATCAGACGTACTCACTCGGTGTACGAACTAAACCGAACCGAAGCAAAGCCACTTTACGGAACCGAGTTGAGTAAGTACAGAATGGAAGAAAGTAGACTACCGTAAAAGCTCGCAAAACTGGCCAACCGTCTTCCCTCTTTCGGTGCAGGGCATATGGGAGAAATCTGCCAGGAAGAAGCCCAGTCAGCCAACATACACCAGCAAATGTATCTACCCAATTAGTAAAAACTGAAGGACATTATCCTCGACGTTACATGTAACTTGCACACATTCGAAGGCACAGTGACCGACCTGATCCTGCCAGCTACTTGCACCTACCTATATACCCAAATGCAGGCGCTCAAAGAGGGAAAGCGGTTTGCCGGTTTCGCGAGCTTCTACGGTACTTACTTACATCACTTACTTACTAGCTTAATTGCTTGACCTATGTATACATAGATGGACCACGTTAGACTTACTTCCCGAACAGTCCACTCACTCACTCACTCACTCACTCACTCAGTCACCCACTTACCGAACGAACGGTTCATTCACTCTGGTCAACCCCAAACCTAGTCTGTTGTCTTCGTCGTCCATATTCACATATATATATATTAACAAACTCACTCTTCTTTTTTTCTTTCTTTCTTTCTTTCTTTTTTATTGTATGTATTTTTTTCCCTCTCATCAAGACTCACTTCACTTCATTCCTTTACAAACAACTTTGAAGTACTCTTATCACTATCAAATAAATGTCTATTCATTCATCTTTTGATCCTCTCTATAGCCATCATTCATCTTCTCATTCGTCCATCCATTCATTCGTATCATCGGAGGGCAGTACCGTACCTGTACCGTACCAGTACCGAAAAAGAAGAAGAAAGAAAAAATTAAACAGCAATGTAGTGAGTAGAGTGTTACAACGCCCAAACACTACCATAGTGCATATGTAGCTAGACTACCTAGCTATACGTAACCTCCAATCCGGGTATCAAGAAAAAGAAGAAAAAACACACACAAATGGTTTCGATGCTTGCCTGCCTCGGCGCCTCAGTGCCTTGGCTGTCTCCCTCCCATCAGGATCAACCAAGTCCAGTCCAGTCCAGTCCAGTCCAGCCGTGCTCCTCCGATTGTCTCAAACACAACATCTCTCCCCTCATCTCATCTCAGTAATGCCAAGCTCAGCAGGAAAGTAGGCAGCAGCCGAAGAAGCAAGCCGAGTAAGCCAAACACCTAATCCGGCCCCGACCCGCTTCCCGACCAACTCGAGATATACCCCTCACCTCCCTCCTGCCCGGATCTCGGTCCACCATCGCCAAGTGAAAAGCTCGAGAGGTACTCCACTTCAAAATCCAGATCTTGCTGACTTTGGCTTCGTCCTCGCACTCGTGAACGAGAACGTGATCGGCGTCGGCGTCGAGGCGGTTGATATTCCGAGTAATCGGACTCGTATTCGTAGACGTAGTCTGAGCCTTCGTAGTGGAGTTGCTGATTATATTCATCTTCCTCTTCGTCTTTGTCTTCAGGTGATGATGATGGTGATGATGATGACTCGGGCTCGGGGCCGGATTGATCTTCATCGTCGGCATCTTCTTCATCGATGTCACTTAGTCCCTGTCCCTGTCGTGATTCGTCATCGTCTTGGTGTTGTTGTCCATGCTCATAGCCGTGTTCTTCCTCGCTCAAGAGTCCGCTTCCGTCTTCATCGTCGTCGTCGTCGTCGTCGTCGTCCACAACAAACTCAGACAAGAACCACGCCGCAGACCCCGAAATCAACACCACAACCGCTCCCGTAATCAAACTCAACACCGTTTCGCCAATCTGACTAAACAGCCCAAGTCTGAGAAGAGTCTCCCAGATCATAGCTGTCACGACAGCCCGACTCACAACCTTCTTCACCACTTCCCCATACCGCAGCCAAAATCTTTCGGCTTCATTCTCGACTCTCATCTTCCACTCCCCCCAACTGCCCTTTTTCACTCCTTGACTCCAAAAGTCCTTGGTCCACTCCTCATTCGTCATCATCCGCCCACTCGTACCCAAACCAGTTTTCCTCTTGTTAAAGCGGTTGTAATGGGCACCGCCATACAGTCACGTCCCACCGCCCGTTCCATCTCCCGCCGTCACGGAAGCAGCACCACCAGTACTCTTGACCCTCTCCTTCCACAGCGCAAACTCCATCACGTTAAACTCGTGCGCCTCGCGGGCTTGAGCCCACTTCTTCATCACCGTCTTGTCCTCTTCCATCCACGCCAGATACTCCAACAAGTCCTTGTCGCCCATCTGGGTGACCCACGCAGCGCCCTTCTGCTCGTTCTTGATCTTGCGAGCGGCGAAGTGATCGACCACGCGCCCATTGAAGATGTTGAAGGCTTGGATGTACTTCATGAACTGATCGGCGTACAGTCCCCATTGCGCAGCCGTCATACGACTGGGGGTTGCCAACGCGGCCGGTGGATTGGGCGCCTTGGGCGGGGTGGGGAAGTTGATGTTCTTCGGCTTGATCTTTTCGCGCTCGAAGGGAGGAAGCTTAGCCGACGCCCTGGATTCAAAGGGAAGATTGGACTTGAGGTCCGCCGAGAACGAGTTGAGGCCTGTGCCGGGGTTGACGAGTTTGTCGACGTCAAAGTTCCCGAAAATGGGGCGAAGGTCGCTGTCCTCTGAGCCGGCGTTGGCAACGGGGATGGTAGGTTGGTGTGTGGCGTTGGCAGCACTGCTGCTGCGGCGGGAGCTAGTGCCGTTGTTGAGGTTGCCGGAGCGCCATTCAGGTTTGGATGGCTCCAAGTTGACATTGCGCGCGCCGGCCCCGTTCATGTTGACGATTGTGGGAATGCCATGAGCGGGAGTCGGAGGCGGGGCGGCAGGAGGAACAACGTGTGCCGGAGTAGGTGGCGGGGGAGGATCGTCGATATCCATAGCCATAGGGCTAGGCGCTCCATTGATGCCACTTTCATCGACACCAGCTGCCGAGTTGGACCTGCTCTTTCCGTCGCTGCTGCTGGTCTCCTCCTCATCAACCAAGCCAGCAGTGCCCGCAGTCATCTTTACCGGCGGCCTCGGCTTCCGGATTGGTCGCACATTTCTCGTAGGCGAAGTCGATGATTTCTTGGCCGTCGGGGGCGGAACAAAGGTATGCGGACCGAATTCTGCTTGCCATTGACCGGCGTCAAAGGCACTTGGCTTCTTACCTGTATCGTTTGCCTCGCTCGGCGGTCGAGTTGCGCCCGTGACTGATTCGCTGGAAGACGTGTATGTGTTTTTGAGGGGCGATTGGCGTCCGCGGGGGACCGAGCGTGCTCGTTGCTTTGCGCGCGTAAAGGCGTCAGCTCCGGGAATGGTGGTCGATCCACCGGCGTTAAACTGAAATCCTGCACCAACCTTTTCCTGGTCCACAAAGCTGGCGTTGATATTATGAACGCCACTCCGGGTAAAGTCGGCTGTTGCCTGGGGCTTCTGGGTGTATCCATCGTCGACGGGGACGGTGAAACTATTGGGGTAAACGTTGTTAGTCGCTCGCTGCTTTTGGACCCTGTTGTGCACGTTGGTCTTTTTGGGCGAGAGGGGGTTGTCGGTCGGCTTGATTATATGCTGTCTCCGTGAATGCATCTTACGCCTTCCCAGGAGAAGCTGCAGCTGGGCGTGCATGTCCTTTTCAAAGGAAGATATGTCCCCGGAGGTCGACTGATCTCCACTCGGAGTGTTCCTGCCACGAGACTCCCGGTTATTTGCCGTATCTTCACGGGCTCTTCCGCGGTAACTTCCCGCGCCGGCATGACTGAAGACATGCGGCGGTCGAATCTTGCTGGGTTGACCGAAAGAGGATGTTGACTTGAAGTATTCATCGGGTTTAAAGAAAGGAGATGGAGCGTACACTTTGGGGCCATCCTGCGCTGATTCTGCGGTTCCGGGTTGAGCTTCGAAAACGTTAGCCACTGGACGTTACCATGCAGACAAAGCTGACATACCGTTCGGGTTGCTCCTCATAGATGAGCTGGACGCGCGCGGCGTGGGGTTGGCTGCTGTATTGGGTGCTGACCTGGGTTCAGCTTCCTGGGCATAATGTCGCGCGCTGGCTCGCGGCTCAGCTTTCGAGGTTCCAGAGGATGTGGTCCCGCCGTTGGCCGCCTTCCCGAAGCTGTTGGACTCACCGACACTAGCGCTGCGTTGTCGCGACGGGCGCGGAAGGGGCACCTCTTCCTCGGATGATTCCTGAGTGGGGCGGGAGGGGTCTTTCATGGACTTTGCCCTGTTTACGTTGGCTCCTTCAAAGGGGTTGAACTTTTCGCCGATGTGGGAGGCGTAGGGGGTCCGTTGTCTGGTGTCCAAGTATGTCTCGCTAAACTTGTCGGTCAAAGGGTCAACCGGGGTGGGAGTCGATTGTGGGCGTGATTTCCTGATGTTAGCGGCGGTATCGTCAAACATGTCGTTCGTAGCCGTATAGTGGGCGCTGGAAGTGTAGTTATGTCTCGACACCGATGGCTCGTCGCCCACTGGGGAATCCGGTGAATAGCCAGTCCGTCTGGTGGTACCAAAGGCAGCATCTGCACGACGAGCCTGGCCCGCGGTCCGTGGTGGTACTGGAGGCGGCGGGTCCCTCCTGGCACTTTCTGTGCGTTCGGTCCGTTCCGTTCGTGCTGACGCATAACCCGACGACTTGGGGGTTGACGAAGATGTCTGGCCTGCCTTGGTGCTTGACCGCATAGCATCCCATGCGCGTAAATTGTCGGCAGCAGATGCCGTTTTTGGTGGGGGTGGGCGTGACGATGAGGAAGATGATGGCGTCCCCCAAGCCGAATAGCGTGCGTGTGCCGAGGGACCTGGATCGGCACGAGACGGCATATGAGGGGTTCGTCGCGTAGGAGGAGCGCCATATCTGTCCGCCATTTCGGCCGAAACGTTGGAGTATGGGTTACCGCGGTGGCCAGAAGCTCCTTGATACCTGGTGGTAGAAGCTGGTCCTCGTTTTCGGTAGGCATCGTACTTGGCCTTCATGGATGGGTCGGTAAGGACCTCATGAGCGGCTTGGATGTGGATGAAGCGATCCTTGGCCTCGTCCTCTTTTCCTGGGTTGCGATCCGGGTGGTATTTGAGGGCCAGTTTCTTGAACTGCTTCTTCACCTCAGCAGCATCCGCCGTTGACGACAGCTCAAGGTCCGCATAGTAGTCGCGGTCGTAGTCCAGCTTAACTACCATTTTGACCGTGTTTTTGTGATGTTGTCCGAAGGTGCAGAGATTCCTTGCATGCCACAGCGTCGCGTATATGTCGAAAAGACCGGCTGTGCAGAGCGATGGAGCGAGCAGCAGAGATGAAGCGGGGGAAAGTGGTCGGTTCGGTTGCGAGCGAACAAGGGTGCGTCTTTGGAATGTTTTCTTTGCTAGCGAAAGGCAACGTCTGGGTGTGTTGGACAAGTTGATGTTGTTTCTCTGGCAAGGCGCAGGGAGAGTAGGGTCTGCAGGTCGCGTGTTCGCCTACTTGAGTGTCGGGCACGAATGACAAGTAGGGTGGGTGAAGTCTCGAACGAGCGAATGAGTTGGTTGTCTGGAGGAGAAGAACTGGTTAGGCTGACGGGCGGTCGAAGTTCAGGGCTGCGTCACTGGCCAGGGCTTGGATGGCTGGGGCTGGTCAGGATGCGGGGCAGGCAGGGCAGGGCAGCCTGTCGAAGCGTGACCTACTAAAACGGATGCAGCTGCAGCGTGGAAGGATGTGTTGACAGACGCTTTATTATCGTGTTGGTGGTAGTCGTTGCTTCTGGAAAGAAACAAACACGGGCATCAAAACACAATTGCCCTCTCTAACAGCTTGCAGAAGGGCTGCAGTGCAGTGCAGTACTGTAACCCAGGCCGCTTCTGATAGTGTCGTACAGACGGCTTTGAAGGCTGTATCCAAATTGAGGAGACAGGTTCAGGTGGGTCATCCCCCCGACTTGGGTGAAAGCAGGGCTCTTGGTCGGGTGGGAGAACTTGGACACAGCAACCGCCGTCATAACCACGGCCGGACCTGCTTTAGCCAGGGGAAAAACTGACATTGGTTCCACAGCCTCAACTGATAACCGCCTGTGACCTTGTTGTCTCGTGCTTCTGTGCTTTTGATGTGGCTAACCATCAACTGGTATGCCGAGGTATAAGTACGGTGGTTTCTAATGTCTTTAGCGGTGAAAATGTATCCTTTTTGCCAAGAAAACCCCTCTACTTTCAGTACTTGGTGGCCTTCTAAAATTTCGCCAAGCGCGCGCAAAAACTAACTAAATCCAGGTATCTACGTGGCCAAGAAGTATCTGTGGATAAAAATAACGCCAACTAATTAGGCAAAAGATAGTCTTAGTAAAAAGAATATATTTTCACTACTAAAAAGATAGGAACTTGTTAACGTGTGGCTAGTACTGTGCCTTGTAACTGCCCTGTACTACTCAGTAGTATAGTAGGCTAGTCACTGGGGAACTTAGTCTCCACAGAAT
>MU859193.1:0-98637 GCA_033297205.1 Pseudoneurospora amorphoporcata | reverse complement strand
AGGTTGAGAAGATCAACAAGGCCTTCGAGACCAAAGAAGTTTATTAGCTGAATTTGAACTACTGTTCCAAGCCCTGATCACAGCCCTTGTCACAGTCCCCTCCTTTTCTTCCTTCGCCTTGGTGCTGCTTTTCCATTGTCTTCAATAACCTCCTTCATATTAAGGTAGGTACGCATTCTGAGCTGTATTCTCATGTGCATCCCACCTCCTCTCCCTTTCCTGACGTTTGTTGTGCTTCCCGTGATTGTGGTGATATTTCGACCTCCTCCTGGCATCTAGGCGAGAGGGGGAGGGAGAGACAACGCGGGAGCCGCGAGGAATGTTCAACTTTGTCAAGGCGATTTTTTCCAAGTCGTCCTTCAAGCTACGTTCTTCGGTGATCGAAGACGACTCTTCCTCGTAGTTGTCATAGTCGGGCAAGTAGTCTTGGTCTTGGTCTTGGTCTTGAAGGTCATCCGCAACAGCCCTCTTATCGGCGTCAGACGCATGCGCATGTGCCACAGCTCCTCCCGTAGAGACAGTAGAGGTAGCCTCAGGCCCTGCAGCAGTGTTCGGCATCACCGCCATCGTCCCTGTTCCCGCCATCGCAGTTCTCTTCTTATCAATCGGATTAATAACAAGCGGCTCATCCACCTCCAGTGTTAGCTCCTTCTCGGGCTTACTCCGAGCCGCCGCGTCGCCGCTGTTGCCGGCCGCGGTGTCCGCCATTGTGCAAAACAAGCCAGGGGGAACAGCCATCATGCCCGTCCACTGCCCTGATGCGCAGCGGTAGTAGGCCTTGCCGTACATGGAGTTTGAATCAAGGTGGCAGACGTACCACCCGTCTTGGTCAGGTGGACAGCGGCCGGATGGAGGGATGGTTTCGGGCTTCTGCCCCGAGGTGGAAGCAATGGCGAGAGGGGAGGAGGCACCGGCCGCGGTGGGGATGGTGGAGGTTACGAGGGTTGAGGGGGGCACGGCGGTATTGGAGACTGAGGGAGCAGCTGCAGTTTCAGTTGCAGCTGCGGACGTAGGGAGGACGGAGGGGGAGGTAGCGGCGTCTGTAGGGGCTAAGCAAGCAGACACGAAAGAACTTGCTGGAGGAGCAGGGGAGACAGAGACAGGAGCAGAAGCAGAAGGCATCGCCGTCGCGATTGAGACGCTGAGGCTCGCACCTGGGCCGGTAGATGGTACGGTGATCCAGGCACCAGGGGCAGTCGAGACTGTGTTCTCGCCTACTGCAGACGCGGTGGTGACGGAGGCAGCCCCGGCAGCAGCCTTACTTGTCGTCACCGCACAAGCACCACCTCCGTCACCACCGGCACCTCCCGCAGCAGCAGTAGTAGTAGTAGTAGCAGCACCACCTTCAGTAGGCTTCTGGCATCCAATCCCCGTCGGGCTCGCAAACGCCGTCGTGGCACCATTCAGCTTCTCGACATATTTGCCCGGATTGGGAAACAGCACATCCGTGTTATCGGGGGTAGTACACTGGTTACCAATATTCGCCTGGAAGATTTCTGGCAGTTTATCAAAGGTCTCCTTGGCGTTTGGCTTATCCGTGCCCGTGATTTGTACGGGACCGCAAGCCATGTACATCTCTCTGTTGCCGACCTTGTTGAACCACGTCCAGGCAATGGTGCCGTTGCCGGTGGGGATGTCCTCGGGGATGGTGTACTCGTAGCTGTCAGGGTTGGCTCTCACCGCGTCTTTTGTGTCGTCGCCGGTGCCTTGGCGATTGCCGACTTCGCCGCGGGCGATGCAGCCGCCTTCGATACTCTTGATGACCTTGAACTTGGAGTCCTTGGTGGGCGGGTTGTCGTAGGTGATGGAGATCTGGCAGGAGCCGCCGCCGTGGACGGCGGTGCCCGTGAGGACGAGAGCCTGTTTGGAGCCGAGGGGGAAAATGTTGTAGCCGGTGGTGGGCATTTGGTAGGTGGCGCTCGCGCCACCTTGACAGGGGAAGTTGGTGCCGTCGATGGGACCGTTTCCGATTTTGGGGGCAGCATAGGGAACGGGGGTTTCCATGAAAGCGTGGGAGGCGACGAAGGGGGTGAACGTGGTGAGGAAGAGGAGGAATGGGAGAAGGATGGGGGTAAAGACCTGCTTTGCTGCCCCGGTTGTTGAGGGCATCATGAGTTCGTTGTCTTTTTGGATACTTAGTGTAGACTTGTCGAGTATCTGTCTGTCTATCGAGTGTCGAGACTCGAGATATTGAATTCTTGGCAAAGGCAGACTCGATAAGGTACCAGTGTTTGGATGTGACCTGCACTTTTGTTCAAGTAGTAGAAAGAGTGAAAATGAACGTGTAGAAGATGAAGACAAGAACTTACTTGAGGTTAAGGTTTCCGAACAAGTTATTTCACTCATTCATGTAACCCGTCCGTGGTGAGAAGCACAGTTGCGCTCCCGCTATCATGCCCCATGGTCGCTATTAGCATCCGCTTCATTGTGCCTGAAAGCCAAGAGTCATTGTTCGATGCCCATTGTGTGCGGTTGGTAATCTGAAATCTTGTTTCATGGAGACTCAATGGACGCGGGATGGAGGGAAGTTCCATTGTCAATCTGTCGAGGGTGAAGGGGTGTTGCTTTGTTATCCCAAGACCACAACGGGCCAAGGCGGTTGGAGACGGGTGCGTGGCAAGCCAACGCGTTCAAGTCTAAACCAACACGTACTGACGGTGAAGGACGTCGAGTTCTTGTATTGCAGCCTCGTCAGTGACATCCTACAGACTGGCAAGCGACTGGTTAACAATCTTAGTGATCAGCTCATGATGTGAATCCAGGATGCATGGCCGGATGGAGAGGGTGTACCTAGGTCCCGCTTCAGATGATCCTGTAAGGTCACGGATGACACTCCGCGATGGCCCACCCGTCAAATCAGAAACAAAGCAGTGAAACGTGCCTATGAAAATGTAAACGCTCTTTCTACCGTCTAATGCAACGAAAAAATCAAGTTGTACAATGCTCGAACGGAAACTCACTGCTAGAGGTAATGATGCCACTGGGTCACCCACCCCAGCATTAAACGACACTCCCCAACACCACAACCATCTTCACTCATCAGAAACAATTCTATATCTTGACGCTTCTTGACGCAGTCAACCCATCACTTTAAGCCCCTTCTTCACCCGACGCCAAAAGTACGGGTTTGTGTCCCCATATCCTCGTCGTTTCTTAGGCGTCTTATCCCTCGCAAAATTCCATTCAAATCCCCCCCACTCCCCTCCTACCTTTCCGCGCTTGAACACCACAACAAAGTCGTCTACCTTCAACCTGTTTGTCCCACCGACTCCGCTGGGTATTAGCTCCGCCATCGGCTGGGCGAACGTCATTGTCTTCTGCAGCCCATTGGGCTTTGATATGTTTTCTTCGCGCAGTTCGCGGAGTAAGTACCCGTATCCGGTACCGTATAGACGCAATATCAAACCCCGTTGCTCTGCGGTGATGGTGATGAAGACGTTGTGTGTGAGTTCGTACCTCCCTTCTAAGCCCGCTGTATCTCTTCTGTTTGAAGCTGGGTCCAGTTCACGGAACCGTAAGGCAATGGTGTGTTCGTACCTCGCCAGATCATACAGATAATCGATTTGTATCGCCCTGGCCATCTTTTTCGTGTCCTCGCAAGCCCTCTTCACAGCCGCAACAACGGATTCCGTGTCACACCGGGAATCTGACTCGGCGAGGAAAAGACACTCGGCCAACAACATCCCGCTCAGATTCGCCGCATCGAGCAAGAACCCTCGCGTATTGCAAAGAACAACCACGGCTGTTTCATGGTCGGGGAGTAGCCAACAAAAGGATGTGGCGCCGACCATGTTACCACCGTGGTAGAGGGCGAGGTATTTCTTGCTCTCGCTTGGCTCGATGAGTGGGGGCTTTTCGGTTTTCGTATTGATATCGGTAACGTTAGGCTGGGTTTCCGGCTTGGTGACGAAAAAGGAGTAATCCAGATCATTGCCGTGAATCTTGCTCTGGATACCGCTCTCTAATCGTCTAGCATTGTCACCGTCTGCCCCTGGCCATCGTGGTCTGGGTGAAGCGTTGCGCTCTTCCGGGGTCATGGGCACCGTGACGGTGTTCCAACCACCGGAGTAGGTGCATGTGCTGCTCGATGGGTCAGGAAAAATTCTGCTCTCTATGTGAGAGAAGAGATGGTTTATGCCGCGCTCGAGAGGGGTATTGAGGTGATCCGGATATGGGAGAAGTTTGCTATTCCGCTCCTCTCGTCTTTGGTCGTAGACATCCATGATTTTGCTGTAGAACTTGAGCAGATCGGAGGTGGTAGACATGACACCTGCTGCCGCGGCAAGAGGTGATGGTCCTACAGAACCGGCGCTTGATGCTTGTGATGGTCGAACCTCGACGGATTGTGGGATGTTGCCGTAATGTCTGTCGAACCATTCTGCAACTTTTTTTCTGCAGACTAGTCCGTCTGCGTCCACGCATTGCAGAAGTTCCGGCATGACTCCCGCCACCTGGACTGAATGCGACTTGGCAAAGGTCTTTGACATGTTGCTCCTCTCAATTTCTGTCAACCCGATGAATGTGTTGTGCATCCCAAGTGGCTCCAAAACATTTTTGGTGACAAATTCCGCCCAGGAATACCCGGTCTTCCTCTCGATAATGGCAGCTAACAAGGCAAAACACTCGTTCGAGTAATTCCTGTTGTAGACAAAGGCCTTGTCAGACGTATAGCTATCGTTCGCTGGAAGATGCTGTAGTAGGGATACGACAGGGTCTAGGGTCTTCCATGGAATATCGCCATTGGGGATCTCCCACAGATTTGTCATCCACTGGAAGGAGGAGCGGAGGTCCAAAAAGTCGGCAATGGTAAGCTCCTGATTGGTGTACGTCTTCAGTATACCGGGACTGCCTTTGAGTTCCGGCAGGACTGTTGAGACCGGAGTATCGAACATGAGCTGATACCTCGGAAAGTCGTCCATTAGAATGCCCACTGCCGTGGAAATGATTGGCTTCGACATTGATGAGATAAGATGGACCGTATCCTGATCGGGAAGCACGGGGACCCCCAGGCCCTGGGCCCCCCCATTGAGGAAATGGTGTTGGCCATGGCGCAGGACGCCTATAGAAGCACCCACACTTCCGGCATCTTGAAACAGCTTCTCGATAGTTGGCTTAGTAAGGGTCAGGATCTCCTCCACGGACAAAGGCAACGGGAACTGCTTGGGAAAAGTTGTCGAATGATTGGTGTCACCGATGAGAGTGCTTGTCGCTGATACCTTGGGTGAATAAGAGTTGTCGATGGTCCGTATGGAGATGCTGTCTTGTCGATGGCGTCTAGAGACTTCCGACGTTGGTTGGCATATGCCGGTATCCCTCTTTCCGATGACTTGCTCGTGAACAACCTCCGTGGTTCCATGGCGGAAGCCAAGCACTCGTGAGACAGCCAGGTTTGTGGCAGCCATGCATTCACCAAACACCTCCTCGAGAAGGCCGGATGTTCGGGGGAAAAACCGCATTGTGAAGAGCTATTGAGGTCATCGACGTCGGTGGTAAGCTAATGAACAACTCGGATAACAAAGAAACGGCTGGAAAAGCCGCTGTCGTCGTCAGGGCTTTGGATAGTGAAGCATCGTGACCATGGGAATGAGCGAGCTGAAGGCATATCAGTAATCCCCACCCGGCAAGGGATACACCTGTGTATCGTGAAGATCGCCTACTGTAGTAAGTGTAGCGTAGGTCCAGGAACACAAATGGAAGGTTGATGAGCCATCTTGGTTGCTTCCCTCCTGCATGCGCCCTCTTTGACAGGATTACCTATCCAATCGGCTCATCTTGATCACGATACGCAGCAGAGGGCATGCAAGATCCTGCGGGCTACTGATGCCTCCCGCCGGTCTCACGTACACCCCCACGATTTGCGACACCATGACATGACACCAGCCTATCATGAAGCGGCGCATGGCCTATTTCGCTGTATAGTCCTTTATAGAATGTGGGCGGCCGTCGGGTTTGTGGGCGCGAGCTAACCGAAGCCGGTGAGGAAGGACCAAATGAAGGCTTGCTTCTCAGCGGAGTGTTGGTCGTGCGGCAAGCATCCTTCCTTGGTTACGCGAAGTGTGACTCCCTGGCTCGGTGGTCAGCCTAGGGAGGAAAGGGATAGGACTGATATATGCCAAGGATCTTTGGCAGCCTTTGAGGTGCACTGCCATCCCAAGGACACACCCGTCAGGAGTAAAGAATCACCGCGGACTGGTTGGGATCGAAGTGACATTGAGGAGTAGAAGACACACGATCAGCGGAAGTCTAATTTACGGAAAGAGGTCTCGATGCGGTGAGATAGAGGCCAGTCCCCAATTAAATCCAGTTGAGCACGAGACATCATTGACGGGTAAAATGGGATTATCAACGTGCAACGATAGTCTGTCCAAGGCGCCGGGGAGGTCTAGAAGGGCTCGGTGTTGAGCAATCTCGGGTGAGCCGATGGAAGACTCTTTCAAATTTCTCCATGATTAGATGTGCTCATGCCGGTATAAAATGATGTGTCGTCCTTCAGTTGGTGTTTTGCCACGTTGGAGGGGAGGATTCGCGCCATGATCGATGTTCGGAATCGGCTGCCACCATTGGTCAGTGGCATTGAATTCTTCAGCACATTATTGCCAAGCTGCTACCCACACCAACTGCTGAGGGCGTTGATGAAGCGAGTGTAGCGCTCGGAGAAAACACGCCGTAGCCGCAAGCTCGCAGCGACGCTAGCGAGGTCCCGTAGTTACATGCTGCTGTTGTAATCACCATTTGCTATGGCTTCGCTAGGGGCGTAGTCCGCGGGTGTCGCAAGAAACCTTTCAGAAGCTGAAAGGGCAGGACCCGCGGGGCTGGTATTCGGCGCAATTGGTCCTTTGTCGAAGTATAAGAGAGCCGGAATGCAGCGGCTCAGAGCCTTAAAACAGCCACCGGACGACAGCCAGGGAGTCAACCCTCCACTCTCTCGTCTTGCCCGTCTTGGCCTGTATGGGTGTGGTTAGCCAATGTTCTCGCCATTCAATCAGTCCACGCTCGGTATGGCGTTTCATTTCCCACAGGACAGACCGGCCAGCCTTTTTTCTTTTCTTCTGTTGAATAATGAGGGGGGTCCTGGTGCTTTCACCGGTTTCCCTTTGCATATGGTCTCTGCCCGAATGTGATTAGCCGTATTGGCAACATCAGATGAGAGCTGAAGGGCCACACTGAGATTGGAGGGCGGTGAAGGGCTCTGTCGACTCAATGACTCCCTGATGTGCTTATCAGTCAAGCCAGTCAACGATCAGATTAGGGCGGCATTGTTGAGAGAGACAGGTCAACTGACCAACTTGGCCCCTCCTCCGCTCCGCATAATCCCGAACAGACCAATTCTTCGATATTTGGAATTACCAGGAATCGGTTGGTGATCAGTTATGGAATTGAGAAAGCCGTGTTGATGCGTGCTGTTGAGTGCAGCTGTGCTGCTGATGGGATGCGGTGTCGGGACCAAGAAGTTGTGTTGTTGGGAAGCCGAGTAGTAACGTGCGGTGTTGGTGAAGTGCTGCAAGTAATAAAGGCACTCTACCTATGCCGTCAGATTTTAAGTGGTGAAGTGGCCTGCAAGGTACCGACGTACCCCGCCAATGGCCCGAGACAAATGACCCACACATCCGTGAGTGGAGCTTCCGATACCCGCACCGGTCCGGATGAGAAGTGGGGCCTAATCCGGTTTCCGGCATACGGCAAGAAGGGGGTTTGGAATTATCCATGCGTCTATGCGTAACCAAAGCGCTAGGGAAATTGGCCAATTTCTTTGCTGCTGGGGGCAACCGGGGAAGCAGTCCAGCCCGGTGCGGGGATCAAACGGCGGACGACACTGGCCATGAACAGTACCTAGACCATGTTTTGAGTTGAAGACGACAAACAGCTGGAGCGACCCCAGGTTTGCTTTGAAGACCACTGATTTTCGATTCATAACCACAAGTAAAACCGAGAATGCGAAAGGGCAAACAACGATGCAAGATGGAAAATCTTTCTTCTCCTGAACCACTTCGAGAACTGGTACCTGTACCGCACAATCCACCACTCCGAATGATTCTTGCGGTCGTGTTCGGTGGGCACTCCTCGAACCACTGGCGGTGCTCGTGCGACTCCGAGTTGGGGTCGTCTTTCATCTCATCCACTAGCCTCTGTTTTCTGTTGAAGTACGTCTTGCCTAGAACATTGGCGATGTTGTTGAGGTAAGACAGGAGGGTGAAAGGGCAGTGTCTTACCCCATCACGAAGTGTCTGCACCACGCCAACTTTGGCTCGGCATTCAGCCACAATATCCTCAAAGCTCTGTCCAAGATTTTCACCCTCTTGTAATAGCTCGCTGGTCGAGTTGGTATCCGAGTATTTGAGTGACAGTTCTAGCTGAATTATCAGCAGAAACAGTTCGGTTCAAGTCCCAATCATGGGATCCGCCACGCGGGAGTGGCGCTAGTTCCGTAAGAAATTCAGAAAGACGACGTGCCTCGTTCATGCCAGATTGAAACTGGATTTTGTTGAATTCATGAGCATCGTCCATCTCCTCTTGTTTCGTGCTACCAGGGCAGTGCTTCAAGTTCTCATCCGCTCCAGCCCCCGCCCGTTTCGTCGTAGAGGTCGGAACCGCATGGCCGACATTGTTGATGGTGTCATGTGACAAGCACAGGCCGTCTGGAGGAGAGCAGTTTTATCGATATCCAAGATATTTTGTGGTTGAAGAGGGAAAAATCTAGAAGCAGATAGGAAAGCGGAGAAGTTGAATTCTCGACTGCGTGGGATACAGTACACTGGCCACCATGGCTCCTTCCTCACACCGCGGCCCAGCAGGCGACCGACCACCCGAGCACAGTAGTACTGTGGCAATCTTTCTGAGCCCTGATTGAAGCTCGTTATAGATTTGTCGAGTTTGCCTTCTGTTGAGCACCTCACTTGCATCAACGGCGAGTGCCTGCCGTCCCATCATTTTGATGATTGCTGTGATCTTACACTACTATCCATGCTATACACTCGCCAACGATTTCAAGACTCACTCACCTTTTTCGGGCCCAAGCATGAACCTGAAACTGAAAACATTCTCAAATTAACTGGTAGAGCTGGATGGATCATGTCCAAGGCGCCACAAACCTAACAAGATGACCATTCGACACCTTCACAGTCTCCTTCGCCACCGATAAAACCATCTCCCACTTCAGCTCATGCGTCCTCCGAATGTTGTATGTTGTGAAATCCGGGTAGAGGATCGCACTCATCTTGGCCGAACCGCCTCTATATGCCAACTCCATTGGGTTAAACCTCAACCCCAGCTCAACACCAATATCTCGGGCCGGCGGTTCACCTTCAGGACTACCAACGGCAGCTGAGCTCATCTCTCCACCTCCACTTCCCAATCCCTCCTTTTCCGTCATCTTCTTCTTCTCGTCCCCAAAACCCGCAGTCGCACCCGCAGCCGCGGCCAACCCTCTATCCCAAACCGGCAACGCCATCCCCTCCTCCCCTTCCCTCCACGTCCAGCTCCACTCAAAGAACGTATCCGTCCGATCCGTAAACCGATCCGCAACCCACGAGCTGCCCACTTTCACCTCCGTTCTGGCTTTAACAACCATCTTCAAGCTAACCACGTTCACCATCGGGCTCCTCTCCAGCTCCCTAACCTCCTCGCTCGTCTCGTCCGCCGCACCCAATTTCGGCACGGCCGCCACCCGAAACGGCACAGGATCAACGCTCCCCAGCTGAATCACCCCCGGCGAAAGTACCAGCACGTCAAACGAGTACTTGGGCACCTTGGACGAGTGAAACAGCTTCAGCGTCTTCTGCTTAAACGATAGCTCCTCGCTCTCCGCAAACGCCGGTATCAACCTTTGCGTGCGCACGCCCTGGCGCTTCTGCCAGCGGTTCAGGCGCCACTCGTGTGGAAGCAGAGGCGGGATCGGTGGTGGGCGGAGAGCTACCGGCAACACGGCAGAGGCGGTCTTCTTGGCTGAGGGCGAGCTGCTGAAGCGGGAGGTGTGCTGCTCGAAGAACTCGGCTTGGAGGACGTACTCGACGTAGGCCTCAATGCCGTTGGCCCAAAAGGAGCCGACTTTGGTGTAGAAGGTGAAGGGCAAAGGGTGCGAGGTGATTTGTTCGGGGGGGTCGATGGGGAGGAAGGAATATTTTTGTTTCTTCTTCGCTCCCTCGCGAATGGCTTGAGGGTTGACGGGACCCATGGGGAGGGACAAGGAAAACGGCCATGATTCGGTGCGGCTGCCGTCTGGCGGGATGTGGATGGGACCCTTGAAGATGGTGTTGTTGACCGAGAGCAGGTCGAAGCGCGTGCGTACCGTGTGGTGCTGGCTGCCGTTGCCGGTGTTGGTAGTGTAGTCGACGCGCACCTTGGTGCGGCCGTAGAACTTAATGCTGACGAGGGCCTCGGGCGAGACGACGTGGCTTCGTCTGAGGACGCGGCCCGTGATGGTCTCGCCCGGGTTGTATTCCCGGTTAGGGACGTCAAGCTCTATCGCCAGGTCCGGACTTGCTTCGATGACGGCCAGGGGCATGGTGGAGGGAATGCGGGGTAGGTCGGTGAATTTCCGAAACCAAGAGTGAGTCTGGGGCTTCTGGATTCCAAGCGGTTATATATCTCTCCCATTCCTCCGAAACCCTTACCTTGGCAGGGGCTTGTACTGTCATGGTCAAGCATTTTTCTCCCGGCGGTTGTCAGATGTCATCTTACTCCGGCTGTACCTCCCCGGTTGCGAGGCGCAATCCGACCCGAGAACCCCTCATTGCCCGGCTCGGGCTTACGACACTGCCACTCCTCGCCACATTTGCACCGACGCTTTGCTTTTTCAAGTCTTGGCTGTTGCCTGTTGATCAATGTGGCTTACTTCATTAATAAGAAACGAAGTTATGATGACTTCGACGAGTCAAGTTAGATGAACAATTTGGGGCGGTCTTTGGACAGTGATTTTGGTGCAGGACCCTTAACAGCCTGGTCCACTGCGTTCGCCAGGCTTCAACCTGATCGTCTCGGCGACGATATCACAATGTTCCAAGTTACAAGAAGGTAAGATTTTGAAGTCTTGAAGCTAAATTGAAAGCAGTTTTTATAATAATAGTTCTTCACATCCTTTTCGTTGGTTTTGTGGGAGCGAGGCTTCCTTGCCTTTTGAGAAGACATGCTTTAAGTGTTAGTGCACACTCAGGCCCCACCATCGTCGGGTGCTCCCGTGGGCGGACTTGCAGCGTTCAGGGAACCTCAGCAACCTTCACGGCACTGATCTGAAGCTTTGCGAACACACTCAAACTTCCCACTGCAGACGATAACTGTGTGATCCTTTTAGTTTTGGAAAAAAAAAAAAAAAAAAAAAAAGGGAAAAAAAAGAAAAAAGAAAAAAATATTGGTCTCCTGCACCTTCGGGGTACAGAACTCGGCCTGGAAAGGAGAGCCAAAAAGAATGTGGAACGACGGGAATTGAGCCCGACGTGGGGGTCGAACCCACAACCTTGAGATTACGGAGGAACTCCTTAAGAGTCTCACGCTCTACCGATTGAGCTAGCCGGGCAAGCGGCTGATCAATCATTCCTTGATGATTGGACTTGCCGTAACAGCCCTTATCAACATAACCCTTCCATACCACATCTTGAAATCACCAATACATATGAGAGCACCATCGCAACGACTCGCCTTGGACACTGGGAATTAGCCCCAACTGAATGAAAGATATTGAGACAAGAACTGGATTTAAGTATGGTTGTTGACTGGTAGCTGAACTTGGAACCCCAAAACTTGGTGAGATATGCTAATTATCCCGTTCTCAAATACCGACACGCTGCCTACAACTACACTGACATTTGCTCAACTTACTTGTCGCACCTCATCTTCTCCACTTGCCCCTGCCCTTGCCGCCAGGCAGAGATGGTACCGAGTTCAAGGCCAAGATTCTCTGCGCAGCATGCTCCGAGGCAATCACGATCATTGCCGACGGGTTGCCGGTGGTCATGCCAGGGAAAATGGAGGCGTCAACAACAAAGAGGTTGTCAGTACCGTACACCTTGGTGTTCAAATCAACGACCGCGCTACCTCCAGTACGGCCATCATCCTTGCCGAGCTTGACAGTTCCCATCCAATGGTTTGCGCGACGGTTGGAGGGTGAGACGATCATCTGGAGTCACCGACTGGTCAGTACCACATATGCAACGATGGAGGGTGAAGTGTAACGCACATTGTTAACGAATGATTTGACGGTCGTGTTCAGCGGAGGCAAGACCCAGGAAATGTTGGGGATGACATTCAACGCAGCCTGTAGGTTCTTGATGCCTTGAATGACGGTCTGCTTGTCGACATCGTTATGGAGATATGGGTGCTCGGCCACATTGGTATCCAGACCAGATGAAATGGTCATCCGACCTCTGGAAACAACACCTCTTCCGAGATACTGGCTAAGGGTCATGGCGTTCTTCGAGGTAGTGTACTGGTCACTACCCTCCACCCGAGCAGTCCATTGCAGGGTACGAACGATGTTGTCCGAGCCCTTAAGTTCATCCCACATCTGCAATGCCCCTTGTTAGCAAACCAAGATTGAGCACACTGAACTTGATGCCACGTACCAAAGGACCAATATCGGGAGCAGCCTGTGCAAGGATACCAGATCTGTTCTGGAGATAGGCGCTCTTGTCACCTTCATTGGGCGTAGTCCAAGCCTCGTAGAAGTCATAGAAGACCACATCAGGATGGGTGACAATGAGATCCGTGTTGAGATGATCCATGAGATTGTAGCCAACTGGAAGGTTGATCCACTGCTCCTTAGCAATGAATGTCGGACCATCCGTCGACTCCTTGACAATCTCGAGCTGATCCGTAGGTCCGATACCGCCTGTGTTGTACCGGTCAGCAAACAAGCCATACAATGCAATGGTATTTTCCATGATAAGTTACTTCGAAGAAGAAGCTTGGCGGAACCAAATGTGCCTGCAGCAAAGATAACGCGGCCAGTGTTAGGGGCCACATTAATGGTTCCGCTGAGACCACCATTTGCCAAGCATTCAAGCTCAACACCAGTGACACGGCTTCCGTTACGGACCGCCCTTCTCACAGCGGCGTTGGTCAACAGAGTGAACTGCTTGCGGGCCGCCGCCGAGACGAGGTATGTTGCCAACGGACCACTTCGTTCGCCCTTAGCAAACATGAAGGTGCTGTGACCAAATGTGTGGTTCTTCTGGTTGTATGCCTCGTTGGGGATCACTTCCTTCCAACCACTTTTTCTGAGCCCGCTGGCCAGGACGTTGAAGCCCTCTTGTCGGTACAGTTTGCCGTCTTGCGAGGGATGCCAAGTTCCGGGAATGCGGCCAAACACACGGTTAGTGGCCGGCACAGTATCTCTCGACTTCCAGCCCTCGGGGAAGTTGTAGTCCCAATCCTGAGGGTGTGGCTATGGCTCACGGTCAGTGGATGACTTGCCCAGTGAGTGAAATCGGAGCATCTTACCTTCCACCACAGGCCGGCATTAACAGCCGTTCCTCCGCCCAGGACACATCCCGCCATTTGGTCGGTATCTGTACAGGCGATGCCGGCAGAGTCAACCCAGATCTGGTTGCAAAGACCAGGAACGTCGAAGCGAGTCAGGTTTGTGCCCTGAAGCCACTCAGGCTTCAAGGTACCCTTCCATCTTCCAGTGGAGGGAGGTCCCTTTTCGATCAACAGCACGCTCTTGCCGGCCTCGCTGAGCTTGTCCGCAATGGGGATACCACCAGCGCCGGCACCAACGACGATGTAGTCGTATGTCTTGCTTGGGGCGGGTGTGCAAACGGGAACGGGCTCAGCTGTCGAAGTTGGCTCAGCTGGCGGCTCGGTTCCAGTGGGTGCTGGGTCGGATGCTCTGTTTCAACACACGTTAGTAGCTATACACAATCAAGGCCCATGGAAAAAACGTACCCAGAGCAGTTGGCAGTAGTCGTCTTCGTGGCCAGGGCAGCCCAAGCTGAGTAGGAGGTGTGCGGGACCTTCTCAAGGGGTGCTCCATATTGACCGAATCCATTGTCGTGGAAGCCGGGAATGGCCTTGTCTGGGCAAGTCGGATTCTGGAGATTGCCCTTGGCAGCAGCGCGACCCAAGGTCAGGAGACCACTGCTGGTCGACACGCTTCCCCTGTTTCCTCCCTGGTTCCACGCGAGGCAGTCTTGACAGCGGTAAATCAGTTCGAACTGGGTCGAGTTGACAGTCGCAGAGATCTGGGTCAGGGTGGCGTTTCCGGTGTAGAGTCCCGGCACATTATACCCGGACGCATAACGGAATGACGTGTACACTTGCCCATTGCTTGCCCAAGCCATGAGCAACAAAGCCTGGGTCATTTGTCCCGACTGGCCGTGGGAGACACCGCACCATCCGGGGTTGCCGGCATCACCAATGTCGCAACGCTATCAGTCATGTTAGTACTGATATCTATGTCAAGACAAGGAAGTGATGGAGGGCGCTGTACTAAGAGACCGATGTACTCGTTTGAATCCTCGGTAAGAGCATCCGGGGGCAAAACCAAGCCGAAAGCGTAGGCGGTCGCTCCTCCACCCTCAGAGTTTGAACCGGGGTCCGGTCTCCAGGTGCTGAGGGTAATCTTGTTGACGGGGTCAGTATACTGCTCGTTGATGTACTGCGCAGAGCATTGCTGGAGGTCTGTTGGGGTTTGCAAATGTCAGATGATGCGAACAGTCATTAAAGGGAAAGTCGAAGGACAACTTACATATGAACACCGCCAGAGCAGTCGCTCCAAGGCGAGTGAGGACCTTCATCTTTCCGGTCTGGTCACTCGAGAAGCGTGACCTTGGCTGGGAAGAGTTGAAGCCGGAGGGTTGATGACTCTTGTTCAATTTGAACGGGGAAGACGCAGGTAGAAATACTGAGGTACCGGGTGTCATGGTCTCCGATCGTTCATCACTAGGAGCCATGCCTTCCTGCCACGGGTGAATACCTCTACCTTGAAGTGGCGACGACAGGGGTGTTGCGTAAATTGGAGGCATGTGGGAAGGCATAGGCACCTTCCATATGAAGGACTCGAATGGAAGTTTGAGTAGGCGAAAGGGACGAGAGCGGAGAACCTTGACCGGACGACTTCCCTAGGATAGTACTCTAATTTCCCCGACCCAACTACTCGGGCCCGTCGGTACGAGCTACGACATCGGGGAGCATTGTGGAGCACGACGGATCGTCGACGGGCAGTCAAGAATTCGTCCTTTCAGGCTTCTACTGCCCTCGACTTCCACCTGTGTAGTTCCTGTCCGGCGGTATCTCTACCAGGTAAGGAGCACAAGGTGATCTCAGAGGAGAGTTCATCCCATTTGTGTCCATCGCCATTGCCAAGCCTTACTCCGCTCGCTTCCAGAGAAACAGATTTGCCTGGACGCGGATAACAAAGCGGCAGAAAGAGGAAAGCGATGTCGGTTGGCTGGGTCCATGGCAGTCACTTCCCTTCGGTTGATTGAGGAGGAGCCAGATGACGGTCACATCACGCGTCTAGAACAGTGGCAAGCGCGCACTTGGACGGCGGAGGTTTTGGATGGGAAGGAAGGAGCAAACGCGCTTCGGCCGACCTCGCCGGAGACGGGTAGTGGCGGCGGAACTGCCGCAAGAAGCTGTTGTTCAGTTTGCTGAGGAAGGAGCCGCGTATACGTAGAAAATTCAACGAAGGTCCTGCCAATCTTTCTCTGAGTCTCGTCGCATGCGAACTTCCGAAGGGGTGAACCAGATGAAGGATCACCGCCGACCGTGGCCCGATCGTGGCCTTTAAACGAAGAGCGAATCTGCTCACACTTTGGATAAAACGGGTGCTAACAATCAACAGTCAGCCATTGCCAGTCTTCATTAATTCCCGACATTGTACGTAGCAAGAAGGGTAGCGGGTCAATGGTTGTGTCAATCAGGCTATATCAGGGCGTCCGTCTTATACTAGATGTCGCGGTCCGGCGGCCCATCCTCCAGGTTTCCCATCCCTATACTGGGTGCCTGAACGTGGCAAGGAAAGAGAAGGTGCACTTTGCCGCTGGCATAAGTATGCCATGATTTTCAAACGGGAGTAGAGTGTCGCTAGATGGCAAGCTTTCGGCCCCTGATGTGTGATATCGTGAATCGAGGTCCAGATGAAGGTCGTTGATTGTGGTGTCGCGTTAGAAATCGTTTGTCGTGGGAGATGTCCGAGCGGTTTAGATATGACACTATCCCACTGACGCTGTGATTAGCAGCACGATTGATAGTGCACTAAGCTTCTGCCCTGCCGGGCATCGCGTGTGGGGTTGGCAACAATGCGACAACTGTTCGAGCATGGGCTCTGGGGTCCTGTCTCTGCTCGTGTTGGTAACCAAATTCATGATCCGGTCTTTGATTTGTTGAACTTTTTAAAACGATTGCAGTGTGAACTGTCACGGTGGAGGACCAAAACAGCAAACGAAGTGCGGTCGACGAAATAATCCTCAAACATAAATCGAACCGGAAGACGGAGAGCTGTGTTAATCACTACGCCGGTGCAGTCGGGCGGGCACTTGCAGGTGCATGTATCGATGACCACTGCCCTGCTCTGTTCCCATTTCCGTGAGCGGGCAAGTCCCTTCCGAGCCCATCATTGGCCTTGCTGCTCCCACTGGTCCAAATCGAATATCTCGTTGATGATGAACGCCAATCTCTTCATCATGATCGTGCCCCATGGTTTCAAAGTCAACAGCATTGATGGTTTTGGCACATGGGTGAGAGCAGATGCTCGAAGACTCCAGGATGGATATAACATGGAAGACCTCAAAAGACTCTGGAGGAAGGATCGCCTTCCCTGCGTTGAACGCCATTGCAAGAATGCCAAGTCACAATCAACAATTATAGGCGATGCGTCTCTCCTTCTTAGCAACGGCTAGTCCGTTTCTCTATGGCGCATTCGCACATACCATCTTCTCCCAGTGGACCGCTGGTGGAAAGACATATCGTAAGTATTGTCCCGTTGTAGATGGAAGCGCGTACAAAGTCTATGCTGACTCTTCCCTCGCGAAGCTGTTTCCCGGGGAATCAGGACCCCCTCGTACGATTGTGTAAGAAAATCCCACCGGTATTGTGGTTTTGGAACCCCTGCCCTGACTGCCGCAAATAGCCACAAACCGATGTCAACTCCAAGAACATGGCCTGCAATGGGCCTCCAAACCCTTCCACCCCTTCTGACAAGACTAGACCATTGACGTGACCGCCGGATCTACAGTTCAAGCAGTATGGAGGCATACTCTGCAATGTCCGTCACCGTTTTCTCCCGTCAAATAAAAAAAGGCCTCTGCTAACACACGATAGCTGGTCCTGAAGACATGATGGACGCCGGCCACAAGGTTCGTAACTGCCCTTCCAACTATGATCCAACAATAACTGACAAGAAAATCCAAAGGGCCCCGTCAAGGCATATCCAAGAAGGCGGCTACAAGAACGGCAAATGGGCCACCAACGAGGTCATTGAAAACAAGGGCAACCAGGTGATCCAGATTCCCAAATGCATTGCAAATGGTCAATATCTTTTGCGCGCCGAGATGGTTGCCCTTCATGGCGCCAGATCCACCAACGGAGCGCAGCTCTACATGGAGTCTGCCCAGCTCAACATCACTGGTGGGACGGTCACGGCCAGCCCTAGGACGCACAGTATTCCGGGGATTCACAAGGTGAACACTATGTATTGTGGTATCCGAGAAGGACTGAGAGCTGACGAGGATGGACAGTCCAACGATCCGGGTCTCCTCATTGACATTTACTCCCTGAAGACTAGCAACCCTTATGTTATCCCTGGTACGTACCGCCCTCTGTTTCCCAGGCATATTACGGAAACAGATCTAACCTTGCCCTTGATAGGCCCACCTCTCTTCACATGCCCGTAAGATGGCGTGATACTTGAGAACTTCGTATACCGTGTACCGACACAGATTGAAGAAACGTAGATACTGTATCGAGACCGTATCTCCAGGCTGGTTGCACATTGTGAGCCGTTTAGCGGCGATTAGCGGTAATTGTTAGTGGCTTAAACTGGAGCCCATTTATGGGGGCTCGCGAGCCGATTGCAGTAACAGGAGTGCTATTGCGGTCTACTCTATTCTGCTAGTGCATTAGCTGTTTGCGGTCCTTTTCCCAGATTGGGCTCTCCGCAACGATCACTTTCCTCGACCACGGGTCCGAGCCATCACATCACATTCCATATTCAACACAAAGTCCTGAGCCCGGACACATTTTCCCGAATGTAGTATAAGATTTCACAGAGTACTTCCACTACTTATCATAACATCCCCTCCCTCCAGCACATGACGAAAACCGGGTTGATATTGCCGTCGACATACCCACCACACCCACACTCTCCCAACCTCACAGTCGTCCGATTCGCTCTCTCTACTGGAACAATCTAGCGACCCACCGGGCTCATATATCTTCAATATAGACACAATTCTTCTCCGGTTCTTTTATATTACTTGGGGCACATCTGTCGAGGGGCAAGTATATCTCAATGGGACTGCTGGCCCGCTCCACATACGGCCTTCCTGCGCGGTAATCGAGCCAACCTTCGGCATTTAAAGGCAGGACCAGCAAACCACCAGTTTAACAATCCTATATCAACACCTCGATACACAAGAGTAGGTTCCCCGATCAGCACGATCACCGCTCTGCCACACGATCACGGATCACCGTCACCATCATCAGCTGCTTCAATTCCCACCGTCCATCATAAAGCTTACCCTATCCGTGATCGCCCTCCTGAGCGCCCCCCTCGTCTCCGCGTATTACATCTTCCAACAACTCGCCGTCAAGTCCCAAAATTCCCCGTCTACCAAAACCTACGCATTTACGCAAGAACACAAACTACAACTCCCTCGTCACCGCCCTCTCGTCGCCGGATCTGCGGTACAACGTCGGCGGCGCTTCGGGCGCTTCCACCACCACCGTCAACGTCAAAGCCAGCGACTCCTTCACTTTCTATACCGACCAGGCTGTCTACCACCAGGGACCGATCAGCTTATACATGAGCCAAGCACCCGGCCAGGTGGCTGATTATGATGGGAGTGGGGATTGGTTTAAGATATATGATTGGGGACCGACTTTTGGGGGGTCGGGGGCTACTTGGCCTTTGAGGTGTATGTTACTTTCCTTTTTTCCTCTGATTTGGTGTTTTTGCTTCGCGGTAGTGAAGATGGAATGGAGCGGTGCTAATGACATGACAAATTGGGGAAAACACAGTGGACTACACCTTCAAGATCCCAACCGGCATCAAGAACGGGGAGTACCTCTTGCGCATCCAGTCGCTGGCTATTCACAATCCGGACAGCACGCCGCAGCTTTACATCAGCTGTGCGCAGGTCAATGTTACAGGTGGAAGCGGCAACAAGGAGCCGGGACCGTTGGTGAAGATCCCAGGCGCGTTCAAGGCGACGGATCCTGGCTATATTGCTAACGTGAGTTTTTCTTGTCTACAACACATTATGATGTGGGGAGAGAGAAAATACTGACAAGTGGTGGCAGATCTACAACAATTTCAAGTCGTACATCGTTCCTAGTCCGTCGGTATTTAGCTTCTAGGACTGGATCTAAACGGGGAGGAAGGTGAGGATGTAGATGGGAAATTGGAAGGTATTGATACTGTGAGGAAAACTGTCAGGGAGACTGTCCGGGAGAAACACCAATGTGCACGCACATGAACATGAACAGTGGCAGTTCAATGCCTATTGAGCTCTGATCGTCGTTGCAAAAAGTCCTTTAAATTCCGCTCCCATCAAGTTTGAATGCTTCCTGTGTTGAGATTCCCATCGATGACGACCCTCCAATAACCATCACACAACCAGTATGTCCACTATGGACGAAAAGAACAACGAAAAAAAATACACTGATGCAAAGCAAACATGGCAAGTCGAATAAAGAGGAAAAAAAAGTAGAAAAAACAAATTCGAATGTAGCTGCAACTCGTTTCGATCGAGTGACCTCCGGGTTATGAGCCCGGCGCGCTTCCGCTGCGCCATGCAGCTTGTAATTGCTGTTATTGACAGGGGGCAGGCTCCGGTGGCTATAAGGTTCATCAAAACGTTGGTCCCTGTGACCTTCAGCCAGCTCCCAATTTTTATCGCAGGGCCTCTTGGTTCCTGTTCATGACAAGTAGGTTTTGGCACAAACTAACATAAAAAAATACCCGGGAGAATCCAAGTGAAAGCTTCGTCTTTGATTGATATTGTCTTTCTAGTCTCACCGGGTTCTACTGGATTGTTCTTGCCGAGTGTCTCCCGAGCACTTTTTCAGGGAGGTTCAATGACACGGAAGGTCAGTTTCACGCCCGACGGGTTAAAAACTGTACGTGCGCTCTCCGTCTTGCCAATACTTGTACAAAATAAAACTTGGCAGTCATGACAGTAATCACTTATGGGCGGTCGCTTGCCTCGCTTGGTATTCAAGCAGATAGGTCGATGTCTGCCAGATGTTGAAATTATTGGGATCGGCCAATCCAACCGTAGCAATCCACGTACATTCAAACTTGCACGCAATCGAGATCTGAGGGGTCCTTTCCTTTGGAGAGTACACAATGTGATACGGTGGGGAAATATTATATTTCCCAGTTGCGGCTCAGTTACTAACATTCTACCACCAAGGCGAATGCCCAAATCACGGTCATCCCCTGCACAAAGTCCGCTTTTCTGACCACGCAATTGGCACAGCAGACGCATGATACACAGAAGAAACGGAGATTCCTCCAAATCGGACAAAGATTGATGGTATAATCGGAACCCTCCGCAGCGTCCTCCAGCCGCCTCGTTTACTGAAGAGCTTGAACGATGGAGGTGTACGCAGCCTTGGGGTTGTAGTTGGAATCGAAAAGGAGCGGGTTGCCAGAGGGTCTCCACGAGTCCTGTTTTGATCATCAGCATCACTGTTCCCATCCATATCACAACCCGTCATTAGGGTCCAGGGGACAAGCACCTACCGGATCTCTCACACCCCAAACAGTAATACCAACACACTTCGGCTCACTCAAGCACCCCTTGGTAATAGTAGCATAATCACCCGCATTGTTACCCTGGATATCGAGCTCTGTGACGGCGACCTCCTTAACGTTAGCAGCAGCAAGCGCCTTGATGGCAGCGGCAAGGTTGTTGCCGCCTCCGGAGCTGATGTGGCCCTGGGTGCCGATGCCATCGATCGGCACGCCGGCGGCGACCCACTTGTTGACGTGCTGGACCATGCCCTTGGTCAGCTTGGCGGCGTTGGGGCTGTCGAGGTTGTAGTCATTGATGTACAGCTTGGCGCCCGGATCGGCCGCCCGGGCCGCCTTGAAGGCGATTGAGACCATGTCTTCGCCGAGGACGTTGTAGAAGGGGCTGCTGCGGAGGGAGCCGTCTTCGTTGAAGATTTCGTTGGCGACGTCCTGGTGGGAAAGTCGTGTGAGCTACTGTGTTTCAAAGTTGACAGGTACGAGTGCAGGTCACATACATAGCCATAGATCTTGCCCTTGTAACGGGTCATGACCGTGGTGATGTGGTCCTGGAGAACCGTGGTCAACTGGCTCTTGTCGCGGATGTTGCCGACCCACCCGGCAAGCTGTGAGTGCCAGAGGAAGGTGTGGCCACGGATAGTCTTGTTGTTGGTGGTAGCCCAGTTGACGAGGTAGTCGGCCTGGCCCCAGTTGTATTTGCCCTTCTGGCTCTGGAGGCTATCCCACTTCATGCTGTTCTCAGGCGTGACCTGGCCGAAGTTCTGCTGCAGAATGGCCGCGTTCTTGCCCGAGGTGAGACGGCCCTGATCGGTGCAGGCACCGAAGTAGAGCTTGCCCTTGGCCTTGATCAGAGTGTCAATGCTTTGGCTGGCCTGACGAGCCTCTAAGTTGTCGGGGGTGGGCGCTGCCATGGCCGCCAGAGGCGCCAACAGCATCATGAGAGTGGCCTTCATGGTGATGGGGTCTGAACCTGTAAACCGAGGGAATGAGGCTTGATGATTGGAAGGGTGCTTCGTCAAACGTTCAGCTCCTGTGACTTCAGCACCGGCGAGGCAACACCTTTAAATATAGCACTTTGGTCGCCGCCAACCGAGCTTCAATATCTCAAACGGCTGCATGTTAGCCGCACCATGGAAAAATCCCATAACTTCCAGCTTGGCGATGACTTCGATCTGATTGGGCCGGCTGATAGAAGCTCCCTGACCATGTCGCATCTGTTCTTCTGTCGCCGTCTTTTCCGTCTCTCCCGCGTACCTGATCGCCGAGGCCCGAGATGCCCTCCAACCACACTACACGCTCGATCGTGTTAAGTGATACGTTTGAAGTCTATGCCACAGCGGGGCCCCGCAAAACATAACCGCCTCCAATCGGTCAACTATACCTCCCCCAGGATTAAAGGTGACCTCTCGTTTTTCGCCTTTTAGCCGAGGCTTCCAGGGGCACTAACGGTTCGGTTAAAGGGTGTGCACCTTGAAATCGAATGCCACCTCATTTTTGCCATATGGCTGACAATCTCCATCTGCTTGATCTCCGTCAGTTGCCCTACTCAGGAAGTCGTCGCCCCGTGACATTCCGTCACGTTATCCCATGCGCGCCAATGGAGGGAGCGCTATAGACGACTGCGACGTTTTCTGACACCAATCCTCGGGCATTCGAGAGCGATCGATGTCAAGGAAATCTCATCTACCGGACGGAGGCTCAACTAGCTTCCCCAGATGCATTAACACTTAAAGTGATGCCCGAAAATGCGGTTTCTCCTCTCCGTCATCCAGAAGAGGTATTGGGATCTCCCACAAAATGGGCTGGCGACATCACTTGAAGTCGCCGACTACCCGTATTCCACGTGTATTTTCAGAAGATTGAGTTTAGCCGTCAAATATACAGCATCACGTGTCCGAAAACAACCTGGTCCTTTTGAGGCCTCGCCTTCACTCCCGCAAAAGGAGGTTTCTGTCAAAAGGGAAAAGAACGAACCGAAGAAAAAAGGATGGAGTAGAAAGGACAAGCGATGACAAGCTCTTGAGTAGCTCAGGCCGAACCTTGGAATCATCTTGTCTTTATTCTGCTCAATCGGATTCGCTGGGGCGTTGCTTGCGAGTCTTGCAAGAATAACACAAGGCAATACCGATTAATCCCAGCGAAACAGAAATTCAACGGAGAGATGTTGTCCGGATAACATCAAGGTAGGGGCTTGTCCCCGGGGCGGGTACGGAACAAACCGATCAGCCGCACGGCTTGTGGAGCTGCGCCGGGAGTCCAAGGCCCGGGCCGGCGTGGGGTCCGAAGCACCGGAACTGATCGAACTAAGTTCCTCAAGACAACGAAAGCGCGACCGAGACGGGATACAAAAAGCATATAACCTTACCGGATTTTGAAAACAAGCGGGACTTCTTCTCGCTTTTGGGCACGAAACAGAACACGAAAAGGGGTTCTTCAAAATATTCTGGCGTAGGGCTTGAGGGGTGTATGTATGGCTTGGCAATGGTTTGACAGCCGGGCACGTGAATGATAGACCGTTCCAACACTTACAAGCTTCGAGATAGGTGAGCGGCGATGGCCGAGCGGAGCGCCAGAAATGCGAGGAAGGTGGAGGAGCATTGGAATGGCAGACCGAGGGTGTGAGAGAGATAGTCGCATGACACAGGGCAGTTGGTCTTCTACCTACTGCTTTCCCCTTTCAGGTCTTGGGTGGTTTTGGGTGCGACATTACGGACACTGCTCGCTTCCAAGTCGTCCATGGTCGGAGAGGTGACTGCCGGTCCTACTATCCCATCCTCTCAAGTACGATGTCGTTTCATTTTTGATTCCCCGCGATGACCTCTTGACATTGTTTTCTTCATGCCTCCTTGGGTTGTGGTGGTGACGGTTATGAGAAGATCGACCGCTGTGCTCTGGGTTTGCCTCGATGTTGCGACACGGCATAATTTCACTGTGCTATCTGCAAGCATGACAGACCGACAGAAAGCGGGCATAAACACCTTCAAGTGTCGCCTGGTCTAGTATTTGAAAACCGTGAATAGATGTATTCGGAGTCGACGATGGACGATACTAGTCGTGATGGTGCATTGGGTACCTGATTTCTGGAGATGGTCAATTCTCCAAACTGAGGACGGGAAGATGAAGAAGTGCGATGTTGCAGATCAAATAATGCGCACGGCAGAAGCAACGATTGCACTGGACAGGGTCCACCTGCTGTCACCTGGCAGGTATTCTTTGTGTTCAAGCCTTGGCCGCCAGCCGACTGTCCTGTCATCACCACCTTCCACGACAGCCCGAAAATCTGCTACAACTAGCGGCCACCGGCTTGGCTTCCGGAAGAGATTCATGCCCACGAGCTGTCGACAAAAGAGCCTCGGAGTGACAAGATCAATCTCGCTGAAGGGGCATTCTGGAATGAAAAAGGTACCTTACCTAACCTTTCCCACCGGCCGTTACGTGTACGGGTGCGCTGTTCCGGTGCTAACGATGCTAGGGCACCCCTACCACAGCAGCTGACGCGCCGGGGATTAACCGGCTCGAGCCGGGGAACAACGGGGACCGTGAACCAGCGTCGACCAACTGGAAGCTTTACCGCTCGGAGCATGCTTGGTGCCCGTCGCTTGGCCCCATAATCGCCCATCATGTCCCCCTTGTACGACCTGCCTGCTCTGCCCTGAAAGTGGAAAGCCCAGACTCCCGTCCAGCGGGCGACTCCAGAACGAGACATCCAACAGCGGCCGCCCTACCCGATCGAATCTCACCCGCAGTCCGCAGCACTCACCGGGCGCGACGGGTCACGGAGCACCGCACACAGAATGGTAACGGGGCACAAACGGGCCAACATTGGATCCAGCGCCACGTGTTGGAGCGGCGGGGAACTTCTCCAGTAGCAATCCATCAGACAAACACCAATTCGACCGGCAGAGCAGAAGCTTCCCATCCGTGTCATCCCGTAACCCGTTTTTGTCTCCCAGTTCCCATGTCCGACCGTTGAATCGACTGTCAGCACCTTGATCCTGGAGTCAGCATCCAGTCAGCAACAGGGACAGGCGACAGTTTGCAGTTTGTCGTTTGTGCTTCCGAACAACATACCTTGCCTACCTCGCCAGGGAGTAGGTCGCGCGACGCCGACGCCGACGCCTATGGGACACCTCCGCAAACAGAAAGATCGCCCGAGACCCAAGGAATCCACACAGCCTATCGAGGTTCAGCAATTGCGCCATTCACGAACGCCTTCCCAGTTGTCATCACCGAGTCCCGCGTCTCGACGGCATACAGGAGGCGTCGCCGAAAAGACACGGGCGTTACGGTGCGACACGACACTCCGTAGTCCAAGTTGACAGTCGTTCGTCGTCAAACGAGAAGGGAGGGGGGGGGAAGAAAAACAGCGACTGCTGGGACAAGTGAAAATGGCTGAAGCTCCGGGGGAAGAGGGGAAGGGGAAAGGGAAGGGAAAGGGGAAGCGACCATATCAAGACGATCACCACAACCAAGAACCACCGAGTCCAGTGCTCAACCATCCAACCCAGGAGCAGTATTGCCAGTCATATCCTTCGTATCAATCGCCGCCACCACCACAACCAGCCCTATCACAGCATTCACGATCGAGTACTTTACAATCGCCATTACAATCGCCGTCTCCGCTTTCCTTCCCGTCGTCGTCTTCGTCGTCATTGCCAAACTTGCCAGCTTTGGCCCCCAAACCGGCACCGGTCCACGCCCCAGTACCGGAGCGAGCACAGACATACCCGACGCAACTACCAACAGTAGCAAGCGCATCACCAACGCGAACATCGACGCGACTACCAACACCAGCCTCTCCATTGCCCTTGCCACCACGATTACTACCGCAACCGGCACGCTCACAAACTGCGCCAAGTGTTCCCGGCGACGTCTACTTCCGACATACCCATCAATACTATGAACCCTTCCGCGACGACGAAGCCATTGAAGCCGCCATCTCAAAACAGCAACCACAACCGTCGACATCAGTCGCGTCAGCCTCGTCCTCATCAACACATCCGTCATCGTCGTACGCGTCCAAGCCGGTTTCCGAATCAGCGGCGTCTACTTCGTCATATTTGCCGGCATCCACAGAAGTCAAGGAGGTAACGTCAAATGATCCAGCTTACGCCCGCCATGTCGCGAACAATGATCCGGAGAGGGAGGCCATGTTGGCGGGCGACCACATCAACAACAGCGACCAGTTTTCAGCTGGGCTGAGTGTAAGTGAAGAAAGGGTAATTTTCCTGGATCCCCCACAAAAAAAAAACCATGGCGACGAAGGAGTTAGCAAGTGCTGGTAGCAGACCTAGATGGGAAGCGGCTCAACGGACGCAGGACAGAACAGGAACGAGTGCTGAACATATACTCCCGAGAATCAGGTGGACTCCGACACGGACTCGGCCATGGGCGATATAACAGGGGCGTAAGTGAAAAGAGACTTTTCCTTGCAGCGCTCTCCCACATATCCTTCCCCTCCCCCAAAGGTTTCACTGCTGGCGGGACGCGAACGGCTATCTGACAGTTTTGCCTTCTTTGTGCGCCCCGCTCTTACAGACTGTCGACATCCTCGTTACGATCCAGCATTTACGACTACGTCCAAGAACATGGGAGGACGTTCCACAGGTACAAGCAGGGCAGTAAGTGTCTCGGGTGCAACCTTTCACGTGGACGGGAGCTGACCTTGGACCGGCAGAGTACTGGATGCCCAATGACAAAGTTAGTGTTACCTCTGGCCTTTTCTCCTGAGGGGTACGTTTGCGGAGCTGACCGTGGGATTTTGCGTGAAAAAGATTGAGCAGGACCGATTAGGTAAGTTTCCACGGGGGATATCATTGATATCACCGAGGTTGAATACATGGTTTCAGGACGCTTACATACCCTGTTGTCAGATCTACAACATGCCGTGTTTATGCGCCTTCTTAAAGGAAAGTTTGGGTTAGCGCCAATCACAAGCCCGCAGTCAGTCCTCGATATTGGCACAGGTAAGGTTGTTCGGGCCCAGCTTAGACGGGATTCCACTAACCATCAATAGGGACGGGTATATGGGCAATCGAGTTTGGTGAGCAGAAAACAAGGCGGCTACAAACATTTTGCGATGGTTGACTAACAGCTGGTGTCTTTAGCCATACAGTATCCAGCTGCTCATGTAGTAGGGACTGATCTAAGTCCGATACAGCCAGAGTAGTAAGTAGCCACCCACTTACCATTTCTCCAAACATGAGCATAGTCTTGAGCCTCGGATCGCCGTAAACAGGCTAACCTCCCATCATCAATCAGTGTACCTCCCAATTGCCATTTCGAAGTAGACGACGCCGAGGACGAGTGGATTTTCTCGCAACAATTTGACTACGTCCACCTCCGGTTAATGTTCCACGCCTTCAAATCCCACAAAGAAATTATGATGTCAGCCTTTGAGCAACTGAACCCCGGCGGCTGGATGGAGTGGCAGGATTACTACCCCCACATACAATCGGTGGACGGCAGTATAGCTGGCACCGCCCTCGAGCGCTGGACGCGGATGTACGTTGAGGGTGGTCAACGGCTGGGGCGAGACATGCTAGCACCGAGAAGGTACAAGCAGTGGATGGAAGAAACCGGGTTTATCAACGTAGTTGAAGAGAAATTGGTGATACCGGGGAATCCGTGGCCCAAGGGGAAGGACCAGAAGGTCATGGGTGTGTGGCAGATGACAAACTTCCTTGAGGGCGTGCATGCTGTAAGCATGACTATTTTCACAAAGGGGCTGGGGATGTCGCCAGAAGAGGTGGAGGTATTTTTGGTGGATGTGAGGAAGGATATTCGAAATCTGGGGGTACATTTTTACTTCTTGACGTAAGTTCTCTTTTCCTTGTTCTTGAACCATTTCACTTCACCAACAGACCGAGGATTCTAGGCCAAGCAGCCGACACTGACATCATCATCTCCAGATACTTTGTCTACGGACAGAAACCACCGATACCCACAAGTTACGCACGATCAGTCCGGCCATCACGGTCAGCGGCTACATAAACAACAGATATGACGCAAGGCTACACAGTACAGTCGGAGAGTTGATGATGGATGGGATGAGGATATAGAGGGGCAATACAGCATGGATGGGCGGCTTTTTGAACACAGTTTTTGGACACTCGTTGAAGTCAGATACCAGATACTATCAGGCAGGGCCGGGAAACACCGTCAAAGCAAGCGAGCGTGCTTTTTGTCCTCTATGAAAGGACTTGGATATACCTTATACCGCGGGAAAAAAAATGGGTTTCGGTATGGGGTCATGGGAACATTGGAATCACAAACAAACAATAATTTTGGGACTATATTCCGCTCCTTTCTTCTGTGGTTATCCATGTCAATGGGAAGAGCGCGGTTGCCACCAACAATAAAACCACACGGTCATCAATGCTACCGCAACAGCCGACCAGAATCAAGTAAGCATGAAACACTACGCGTTTTGGACGTAGTAAAGCTGCGAAGAAGGAAAGACGGCTGAGTGACGCCCATTATCAAACCGGCGTTACCTATATGTATGTAGCGACATTGGCAAGGGGGGACGACGGCGTCTGATATCATAGGAGCTATGCTTGACTTGGCGGTCGCATTAACATCCTAGTCTAATTGAACAGAGGGACGTCGATTTTGAACTGAAAGGAAACAAGCTCTTTATGTCCAGGTTCAAGAAAGGCTGAATGAGGGCCAAAAGCCGAGTGTCAAGTGCAAGTCATCTCAAGAGCGAGCGAGCGAACCTTTGGGATTTGGGGGAAGCTCACGCACGTGGGCATTATGGAAAAAGAATTGGGAGAAGGGGTCTCCACCAACGGTTGATTGTGATCCCCTTTTTGCATGCTATTAGTGTCTAAGTGCATCTTTGAAAGTCCTTATCAGCAAACGTGTCTCAGGCACACACTAAATTGTTAGTTGAGGTTTTCGATGTACCCCGGTTCCATCAGGATATCCCGTCTCGTGCGAACGTTGAATTTCCCCCAGCGCCCCCAGGTCCCGTCCCGGCCAGGACAACTCCACAGACTCAATGAGTGCTGTACTTGAATTGCAACCAATCAGAATCTGCAAATACTCTCGAACAGGAACTGCGCCTGCGGTTCCCTACACCTACGGCGGCACTTGATGTTGTCTGTCCTTCAACACGTGTTTGGGCTCGCTTGGCGGGGACCAGTGTGGATCTCCGGTCTTTCATCTGGGCTCCCCACTCCACTCCACTCCACCAATTCGATGTCCGATTGCCAGTCGAGCCAGTGACTTCCATTTTGGACAGCGACTGGCTGCCGGGCGATACCTAAAATGCGACAAGACGAGACAGGCACACAGGTTGGGACAGGGAAGAGATCAAGGAAAGCGCAAAAAGAATGACTACCTACACCATAGCATGTTGGACAGAATAGGGCGTTTGTATGGAGTGGTCATGGTTGTTCTGATTTCTTGACTTTTGGGTCTTCCATCCACTATTCTAGGTATCAGTCCGTCAACACCAGTCAACCCCCGGGGGTCGGAGCACTTCTCCTCGGAGGTCTTCGCTCTCGGGCAGTCTCCAGCTGTTCAGGAAGCGTCACCAAAAGACGACACACCGCAGACCGGGGACGCCGCTCTCCCCAAATTCGCAGTCCGAGGACATTCGATTCCGTCTCTCACTTCGCCCGCATTTGTCTTATCCTTTTCTCCGCTATCCCAATCCATCCACCCACCAGACATCTCACATGTAACGCGACAGCTTCGGCACACAACACGCTACTCTTTCCAGCTAATCAAACCACCATTGACCACTCAAAGCCCGCCGTTATGTGTCACTCAAAGCGTCAACAACCGCCTCCCAGTTCAGTGTAACAGCCTCACCCTGCACACCATTCAGCATCCAGCAGACCGCACACGTTTGACACACCTTGCACGAATCCCGTCTCGAGATCAGGATCCCATCCCCTTGCTGTCCGCCCCCATCGTCGATAGAACCCAAGCCTGCTAGTGACGCGCAATTACACGGCGGCGTCCACAAACCCGAAGACAAGAGCTAGTACCGGCAGAAACAGGGGCACAACGCCAATCCGTACCTAATCCAAACATCATTCGAACCCGTGAGCCATTCCATTGGCCGACACGACGATCGAAAAAAAAAAAAAAAGTGCTAAACATACGCTACACTACGAAAATTCAATCGCTTCCCCAAAAGCAAAAAACGCTCCGATTGTCTGGAGCCTAGAAAGCCCTCCACCGGGACGGACAACCAACAAGAGCACGGAACAGCACCTGGGGACTCCCCATCGAAAGGGAAATCATTAAAACACACAATAGTGGAAGGGGAAGCCCTGCCTGCTCGAACCCAAGCCGGAGACCTGATCTCTTACGTTCTGGGGAACTCCAACTGAAGCAACCTCATCAGGCAGTGCGAATAACGACCAGGGCTGACTGGAAAAGAAAAGGTACCATTCTGTTGCTGCGTAACCGTAACCCCCAATCTGGCTTGCATCTCCCGTTGTTGCCCAATCCCACCACGCCATGCAGTCTGCCTCCCCTTGCTGTCCCCCTGTTGTTTCTATCTGGCCCCCCTGGTTTTACCACAGCTGGTCCCCAAGGCAGCCAAGGAGTGTGCTCGCCCACTCTTGCCGTCCTCCCAGTGTACGGCCGGCCGGCTACCTTGGCGCCGACGAGAAGTGGAAGCCAAATTTGACACACGGTAGTATAGTCCCAGGCTAATGGTTGCAGCAGCAAGTACAGAGGAGCACCTCCATATTTTCCAGGGTAGGGGAGTGGCCGACTTGGCTTCCCCTTTCGACCCTTAGCGATGCCCTTGCCCCATTTCACCATAGCAGCACCTCCACCCGCACCCTCAACCTCGCCCTCGTCCAAGACCCCGACCAAGTCCAACAACCCTGGGTCTGCGCCAGCCCCCGACATCTCCTCTGCCCGGACGCCGCCCGCGACCGTCACCACTTTTGCTGGCTCTTCCTCGTACACGTCGCCGTCGCCGCGAACACGGCTGCCGGACCGGGACTTTATCAGCCCCGGTTTACGGAACCCCTATCCTCAGGGGGAGAAACCCGACCGACATCCGCCACCAGAACAACACTCCGAGCGCTTTGGTACTGTTACTGTGCCTAGCGCTGCCAAACATAATCATTCCACCTTCAGCCCCTTTCCGTCCGACCTTCTTCCACCGTCGTCGGTGTCCCAGCTGCTCTCGAAGGTCTCGACCGACTCGCGACCGTCCACAAACGTTATAGAATCGTTCAATGAGCCGCAACTTCACGGCGCTTTATCTCCTGACTCGAACAAAGACCTACAACCACCGTCGCATAACCGACGTCATTCGCGATCTGGTAGCTCGAGCAGCATAGGCGAGCGCCTTAGGAATCTCAATCGCTGGTCTGCCTCGTCCGCGTCAAGCAAAGGCTCAAACGGTGGAGGTTCCAGTTGGCGCATTGGGAAGGATAGTGGAAAAGTGAGGGAAGATTCACCTGGTCAAAAGTCACACAAACGCCGACCCTCGACATCAGAAATTTCTCCGCGCTCCGTTAGCCACCTCCGGGGCCGCAGTGATTCGCCCCTGCATCATCCGGTCCCGCCCTTACCTAGCCTGCCGCGGATTTCGGCCGGACCGTCATTGGAAGAGGAATTTCGACACCAGGCGAGTGAAATTGGAAGGCAATCACCGGTACCACCCAGGCGGTATTATCTCCGGCCGCCTCCTGACGACAACACCGCGTTTTGGGATGGTGCTCCGCAGATACCGGAAGACACACCAGGATCGTTGCCACGGTCACACCAAGCAGAGGGGTTGCTACCTCCTGCAGAACTCGCGCCGGACCATATGATGCCACCATACACACAAAACGGCGACCCCCGAGGCCAATCGCGAGGGAGGACGCATGGCGCAAGGCCAAGTACCGACTCGACTACGTTAAACCGAAACCGAAATCGCGATCGCAACCGTTCCGACAAGCCTCATCGGTCGCAAAAGGCAATGCTTTCTGAAGCACTGACAAAGGCAAACGCCGCAGTACAGCTCGACAATGCGCAAGCCTTTGAGGAGGCTAGGCTGGCCTACACGGAAGCTTGTCACTTATTACAGGATGTATTGCAGCGAACATCGACAGAGGAGGATCGCAGGAAGCTACAAGCTATTGTAGGTGACTCGCATGCTTTACTGCTTTTGAACCTTGCCTTGAGCTATGACCCACTGATACCAACCATGTGAACAGCATCACACTTACGTGGGGAGAATTGACGAACTTAACGACATCATCGGTAACATTCTGGATGAGAGGGCACTCCCACAGGAGCCCGGAAGCTATGATGAAGAGGCATACCTGCGTGCTCAGGCTTACCATGCAGAAGTGTCTGATGACGAGCCCATGCTCTCGACTTATACTCGGGAACGTAGCCGTACTCGGGAGCCTAACCTGTCTGTCCAGACTCAGTTTAGGCGACAACCACCCCCTGGTAGATCGCCAGCACCACCAACATTAACTCTCCAGACACCAGGGGGTTCCAATGGCACTACTTCCTACCTTAGCGAGCAATACTCGCTACAGTCTTCATTTTCTAGGGCGCGACAGCCCTCGAACCTTCGGCCACCGATGGATAATGCTTATATGCCGCCGCCCCTGTCACCTCGCAGACCTTTATCACCCGCTCAGCCGCCACTACCTCCACCGGCGCCCGAAAAGGATGTCCCGCGCCAGCAAGTATTCCGATCTGACTATTCGATGTCTGGCGCTCAGGCTGCTCCGAGGAATTACAACCCAAATAATGGGCATCAGAGGGATCCCAGTCACGAGTCGATATCATGGCTTGACCCTATCGAGGAATCCGGTGGATCTAGCGCGTCTTCGGTACACTCGCGGTCTTCATCGACAGGAATACGAAGGAAGCATATTCGGGCCCCCAGCGGGGATACGGAAGCCGAGTTTGATGCTGCGTTGGACGATGCCATAGAAGCTGCGTACGACGAGGGATTTGAACCGGAGCCTCAGTACTACGGAGACGGTTCCGACGCTGTTATGGGAAGCCCATACAATCGAAGAGAGCGGCCACGGGATGAGGAAAGGGATGCGCTTGAGTTGGCAAACGAAAGGGAACGGAAACTACGACTACAACAACAGTTGGAGGACGAGGAGTACCGAAAGAGAGGCTGGACAGGACACGACGACTTCTACGACGAGGGCATTGACTCGGAAGAGGAGGAACGGTTCTTGGAGGAGATGACGAATGGGTACCAGATCGAGGACTTTGCGTTTGGGCATGGAAAGAAGCAGTCAGTTCCTCGAGAATCTGATTCCAGTGGGGTAACGAATCGCACATGGCACAGCTCTACAGGGTCCAACCAGAATACTTCGACGACGATGCTTACTTCGGTGAGCGAGAGCCCGAGTCGTCCGGAACCCAAGGGGCCGCTGCCCCCATTACCGCCTCCGCCAGCGGGTGCCTTGCCTCAGCTACCTGATCGACCACCCGGAACTTCGGGATCAGGGGCTTCGAACCAGAGCGTGAGACAGCGGCGTTTGTCTGGTCAGAATATGAAGCAGCTGAAGATCGAGACTACAAAGCTTTCTCAGCCGGGACCAACCACGGCCGGACCAGCATTCCCACCGCAGACAGCACGATCGAACAATTACATTGTGCAACAAAGGCAAGCCTTGTCTGCTGGTCCCCATCGCACCACTAATCCACTTGCCGCTCGGCGAGTTGTCTCCCCATCCCCTGGAGAAGGGGGGGCCCCTCCTCTGCCGACGAGTCACTTGCAGGATGACCATCCGTCGCGATCAGGATCTCCCTCTATTGGTCGGCCGGGTCTAAGGAAGAACTTCTCTTCATCAAGCTTACGGAGTGCGAAATCCCATCGCAACCTTTCCGTGTCGCATATTGACGATGCCTCGGATATGTCTCCTGGGACCCCAGTGAGCAACCAGTTCGGCATAAGTGGGTCAACAACCCGCCTGCCAACGATTCCATCCGTGCCGACACCGATGGCTGGAACGTTCCGAGAAAGGTCAGATACAGCTATTGGAACAGCGGGCATGTATCTGTTTGATGCAGAGTTCCACTCGGCCAACGACCCTGGATTACCGAACGCAATGCTCGCCGATGCGCCCGCACCGCTCGAGCCTTGCCCGAGCGATGTCTTACTTAGGCCGTTTTGGCTCATGCGCTGTCTGTACCAGACCCTCTGTCACCCACGTGGAGGCTACATCAGCAACAAGCTATTTGTCCCACGGGACGTATGGAGAGTAAAGGGTGTAAAGCTCAAGTACATCGAAGAGAAGATCTCGCAGTGTGATTTGATGACTGCCGCGCTACAGAAGCTCGCTAGAGTTGATACCTGCGACGCGGACGCTGTGCTCGAAGAGATGCAAGCTCTCGAAACGGTGATCGAGTCCGTTGAGAAGTTTCTCGTCAAGAAACTTGGCGCCAGCGAAGTCGGTCCCCAAGCTACCTCGTTCAAGGACCCAGTACATGCAGAGGATGGGTCCATGCCACGGTCAGCCAGCGTGAGCGCCAAGACAAGCGCCTTCTCCTGGAGGAGACTGCGAAGCAAGAACAGCTCAGCGAACCTGGTCAGTCTGGGTAAGGGCAGTAGTGCTGGTGGAATGAGTGGTAGTGTAGCGCCGACGCCGATCGAGGGAACAGGGAAAGATATCATCTGCCCGAGTCTGCCGATGACGACGCACCCGACGAACCGACCGATGAAGAGAGAGGTGGGGAACGTGCTGTTTCAGGGGCCTAATGCGAATTATATGAGCTCGTTGGCGAGATTGTTTGACGCGGCTCAGTTGGTTGGTATGTTCTTCCTGTCCCTTGTTTTTATTCTCATCCCCAGCCACTCGTCATGTTGCTAACAGTGAGATTAAAAAAAAAACCAGACCAAATCGCTCGCCAAGTCGAGGATCCAGGCCTTCGGCACGCCGACAAGACGCAGGTGGGACTCGAGCTCAGCACTAGGCATGCGGCGGAATTCTTTGCGCTTTACATCTGTCGGTTCGTCTTGTCGGACCTCACGCTGATGCTGGATAAGTTTCTAAAGAGAGGAAGCGAGTGGGTGCTTGTTTAGAAGGCCGAAGCATGACCCAGGCATAAGAGGAGTAGCACGGAGGAAAGTGTGGGATGTACGTTACTCTTATCCATGGGTTTGATGGAGACAATATGTTGGAGTATGGATGGGTGGAAGGGACGCCGGGGTTGGCACAATGGGAGGAGAGCTAGGCTTGGCCATGTTTCGGATGGGAGGAAATGGAAGTACGGGTGGGTGGGGTTGATTGTGAATGGAATGAAACAACCTGGGCGGAGGGTGGAAGGTGGTGATGCATGCGAAGGAAGCCCGGGCTGGCTTCTGTCTGTTGGACTTCACACACCGTGGACAGAAGTGTTTTTTTTTCTCGCTGTTGTTCTTCTGTTTCGTCTTGATACCTATACTGCCTTGAAATGTTATACATAATCATGAGGAAAGGAGAAAGCGCAAAAAGAAGGAGGAATAAAGAAAGCTTTGAAAGTGGTTGGTTGGAAATTGGGTGATGAGGTGTGGTCGGTCAATGATTAGAATGAGTGGGTAGATTAGAGATCGGATGAAGAAGAGAACTGAAGAGCCGATCGAGAGAGTAGCATCAAACGTTCAGGGTGATTGTGGGATATAAATGTTCATGTAAAATGTCGCTGAAGGACTTTTGCAGTATAGGTTTCTGAAGCAAAGAAAGGAGTCAATAGAATAAAGTATTACAGCATGTTTTGTGGTTGCGCTGTTGTCTTTGTTAGATAAGGGGGGGTTTGTTTACATTAACCTCCAGCTCACCCGATGTTGCGGACCGGGAGGTCGGTTGTTCGACCGGAAGAGGTACTGGTACTTTTTTTCGCTACAGCCACTGGGGATTTTGTGCGCTGATCTGATACTAGCCAGGTACCTCTACCTGTGGCCGAAACCCTGCTGACCGTCAGGGTCCGATAAGATAAGAGCTTCGGGGAATTCTGGAGCGGGACGAATTTTGGGAGTCGGCGGCAGCGCCAGAGGATTCGCAGTGGGCCACTGTATTCCCCAGGCCGTCATCCCCATTCTTCCAAGTGCAAAGTCGCGATTCGTTTTGCGACCAGTTCATACCAATTCTTCCCAATCACTTTCTTTCATGACCCGGTGACGTCCAATTGAATGCGTGGTGCGCCCTGTCGTCCCGACGTTCTGATGCGGCCATGTCTGAGGCCTTGCGCGCGTCTGCCTCGTCTGCCTCTTCCTCAAAGTAGTCGTCTTCCTTCCACGCTCCTCTCGACATCATCATGTCAAAGGACACTGCCAGGTAGAGCTGGCTTCTCCTCGCTGGCTAGCCTCGAATCCCGACCGAATGACCGAACCAGTTCCTCCCCTCCAGCTCTGAGGCCGCTCAGCAGCTCCCTCCTCCTCCCGACGACCAACGCCCGAGTACTGGTCCCCGTCACCCCCGTCCCCACGCGGCGGAGACACAACAGCACAACAGCTACCTCCAAGATGCCCATCGAGAGGAGAGCGATCGAGGTCGAGAAACGAATTGCCGCCATCCCGCTCGAGCGTTACCGAAACTTCTGTATCGTCGCCCACATCGACCACGGCAAGAGCACGCTCTCCGACCGGCTGCTGGAGCACACGGGCACCATCGTGGCCGGCGATGGAAACAAGCAGGTCTTGGACAAGCTCGACGTCGAGCGCGAGCGCGGCATCACGGTCAAAGCGCAGACATGCACCATGATCTACAAGCACAAAGAAGACGGCCTCGACTACCTCCTCCATCTCGTCGACACCCCGGGCCACGTCGACTTCCGCGCCGAAGTCACGCGGTCCTACTCGTCGTGCAGCGGCGCCCTGCTGCTGGTCGACGCTTCGCAGGGTGTGCAGGCGCAGACGGTCGCCAACTTTTACCTCGCCTTTGCGCAAGGTCTGTCTCTGGTGCCCGTCGTCAACAAGATCGACATGGCCAGCGCCGACGTGCCGCGCGTGTTGGAGCAGCTGGAAACCGTCTTTGAGCTGGACACTTCCACGGCTGTGAAAGTCAGTGCCAAGACCGGTCAAGGCGTGGGCGAGATCTTGCCCGCGGTCATCAAGAAGATGCCGGCTCCTGTCGGCGACGCCAAGAAGCCGCTGCGCATGCTCCTGGTGGACTCGTGGTACGACACCTTCAAGGGCGTCGTGCTGCTCGTCCGTTTGTTCGATGGCACGCTCAAGCAGGGCGACAAGGTATACTCGTACGCCACGGGCAACGAGTACATTGTCGGCGAAGTTGGCATACAGTACCCCGACGCCGTGCCCCAGAAGGTTTTGAGGGCAGGCCAGGTCGGCTACGTCTTCTTCAACCCGGGTATGAAGCGCATCCAGGACGCCAAGCTAGGCGATACCTTCACCAACGTCGGCTGCGAGGATATTGTCGAGCCTTGCCCCGGCTTTGAGGAGCCGAAACCCATGGTCTTCGTCGCCGCTTTCCCTACCAACCAAGACGACTATGGCCGTCTCGCTGACTCCATCTCCCACCTCGTCCTCAACGACCGTTCCGTCACTTTACAAAAGGACTACTCGGAAGCCCTGGGCGCCGGCTGGCGTCTGGGTTTCTTGGGCTCCCTCCACTGCTCCGTCTTCCAAGACCGTCTCCGCCAAGAACACGGCGCCAGCATCATCATCACCGAGCCTGCCGTCCCGACCAAGATCGTCTGGTCTACAGGGCAAGAAGAAATCGTCACCAATCCGGCCGAATTCCCCGACCCGGATGACCACCGCATCCGCTCCGCCACACTTTACGAGCCCTTTGTCAACGCGACCGTCACTTTACCGGAAGAATACGTAGGCCGCTGCATCGAGATCTGCGAGAACGCGCGCGGCGTGCAAAAGTCGCTGGAGTTCTTCACCGCCACGCAGGTCATTCTCAAGTACGAGCTGCCGGCTGCTTCGCTGGTCGATGACCTGTTTGGTAAACTGAAGGGCGCGACGAAGGGTTATGCGACGCTGGATTATGAGGATGCGGGTTGGAGGCAGGCGCAGCTGGTTAAGTTGAATTTGTTGGTGAACAAGAAGGCCGTCGATGCGGTCGCGAGGATCGTTCATGTTAGTCAGGTGGAGAGGCTGGGGAGGCAGTGGGTTACCAAGTTTAAGGAGCATGTTGATCGGCAGATGTTTGGTATGTCTTCTTTGTTTTCTCTGCCTCTTTTCCTTTCTTCTTCTTTTTTTTTTTTTTTGTGTTTTTTTTCTTTCTTTTTTTTTTCTCGCCTTTTCCTAGGTTACTAACAGAACAAAACAGAGGTAATCATCCAAGCCGCCGCCGGCCGCCGCATCGTCGCCCGCGAGACCATCAAGCCGTTCAGGAAGGACGTGTTGGCCAAGCTGCACGCTAGTGATATCACGAGACGCAGGAAGTTGTTGGAGAAGCAGAAGGCTGGTAGGAAGAGATTGAGGGCGGTGGGTAACGTGATTATTGATCAATCGGCTTTTCAGAAGTTCTTGTCGAAGTGAGCGTAACTGGCCGAAGTGGGAGTGGGAGTGGAGGAGGTGTGAAGCGGGAGGTGTATGAGAGAGGTGGATAGAGAGATGAAGAGGTAATGTACGATTACAGTAGGTATCATGTCCCTTCGGCGTTGCTGTTGGATTTATGGGTGGCACGTGTTACTACCTATGTTTGTTTGTTCCAAATTTGGTTCTTGTGGTTCTTCTGCTGTTTCATCATCTAGCAACTCGGGATAAGTTGACGTCTTCTATCGTGGTGCTCGTCTATTACCCTCCATCCCTTTTATTTTATTTTCTTTCTTCCTTTCTATTTTCCTCTTTCGTCATCCTTTGGGGCTCTCTTGGGGAGCAAGGACAGCTGGACTTCTTCACCCACGCCCCGCACTTGTGTTTTCACTGTCCTCGCTTCCGTTCGTTTAGTTCGAGCGGATGGATGGTCGATTGAGGGTTCACCTCGCTTGTTTGTCGCTGCACATAACACTCCATGGCTTTCACTCCGGAGTTCCTGATTTGTCAAGACACGCAAGCACAAGGATCATGGACCGAGAAAAAGGTACGGCCGCTTCCACTTCCTGTCACCTGTTGCTTGGCGCAACTCCACTTTCGACGACAGGTTGTTGTTAGGGAAGGAGCGTCTGGACTTGGATGGAAGGACCTGGAAATGTTGCCTACCTTACCTTAGGGAGATGGAAGCCTTGGTGAGCGGCTCTTACCGATTGATGAGGGTCTTCACGAGTTTGGCACTCACAATGTACTCAATGGTCCCGAGTCACGATTTTTCTCGGTCCCAAATGATTTTCACCATGGCGCAAAAGAGTTCCTTTTTCTTCCGTCTTTTTTTTTTTTTTTTTCTCTCTCACACCCTTTTTCCATCTTGCCTCTCAGCCGTCCGCGTTTTCTCTTTATATGCCCAATTTGTTTTTGATCATCACAGCCGTATCAACACAAGACAATGAGGCCACGCTTTTGAAAGCCCTGCACAGGGCACTGGTTGTTTTGGGAACAAGGTGATGGTTCATGAGAAGCAACTATTGAAGGGGAAACCCCAAGGACCCAGGTATAAATACCCCTCTTTGCTAACCGCAAATTCCTCCCTGCTCGCTCTCCTGGCTCCCACTCTCCTCTACCGTTAGTTTTGGCCCCCTTCCAAAGAATGCTTTGATGATATCCCGTTTCCTCGCAGGACGCCTTATGCCACGAGGTGTAGAACATCTGTGCCTGTGCAAATGGTTAGCAAATCTTTGCTTTATGATTACTCCTCCAATCTCAGTATTCAGTGCTGAACTAACTCAGTACAGTCAGACTCTCCCTCTGACCAGTATGGCAAGTCCGAGGCATCGGATTTGCGACGCATTGCGGCGGCAGCTGCCGGGTGTAAAAGGTTCGTATCTCGATCTGCCGGGTGCAAGTTGTTCGTGTCTCGATTTGCCGGTCGAAAAGTGCTCGTATCTGGACTTGCCGGTTGCACAATGGGCGTATCTCGATTCTGGCTTGACTGCGACTCCATTGACCCTTCGTTGACAGGTGAAAGCTTTAAAGTAAAACGCTCACGCAAGACTTTGCTCGCGCCTTGTCCGGCAATTTTTGTCTTTCCGCGAACCCATCTGGTCATCGTGATCAATCTCGCCAAGTCCACTCTCAACTTCTCTCGCTCCTCACTGAGCTTTTTAAGTTCAGCTTTTGCCTCTTTTAAACGGGTTTCCAACTCCTCTACAACTTCCTTGTTGTTTGTTTCTCGCGCTTCCTTCAGGTCCTTGCCCGTGGTTTGCACTTCTGTATTCAGCGTTTCTTCTCTCTTGATCCAGTGGATATTAAGCTCCTTTCCGGCTTCTGTATCCAACACTTCCTTCCCCTTCTCAAGTTCTTTCTGAAGAGACGTAGCAATTCCCTCCCTCTCGAAGAATCTTTCCAGGATTCTTTTCGCAGACTCTTGGGTATTGTCGTGTCTGTCCACATGCGCATGCTGAGCGGCCATGGAACCCCAGAACCCCGGGGTTTCAATGAGTTCACGTTCTCGGCGCTTTCCATCCTCAAGTTTTACGTCTTCCCACATCGTGGTTACCAACGTGACATTCTTGAGAGCATCTTTCCCACACAACTTCTGAAAGATGAATAGGTTCTTTCGTGCGGTGCCTTGCATACGTGGATCAGTAATCCGATGGAGGTATATGATGCCGTTCAGCAATTTATTCTCCTTATAAGTCTTGCCTAGCCAGGCGCCGACGGTTCGGAGGACGTCACCGTCGCTCAGGTTTGTGTCGTCAAATCCCGGGGTATCGACAAGACAGACGTTGACAGAATCGGAATAAGCGAACTTATAGACCTCAATCGCATGTGTATCTAGAGGATTCAGAACACAACTCTTCAGTTCAACAGATCATTAGGAATTCCATTCGGATAACTGGACTTACATCCTTGGAGACCGTGGCCAACAATGTCATCGCGCCCATCAACAAAGTGAGTCACGAACGTGCTTTTTCCCGAACCGGTCATTCCCATCAGAACCACCACAATATCGCCGGGATCAGGAACAAAATCAGAAGTTGTTGAGGAATTGATCATGTTTGATGACATGATCGTCAGGCAGGGTTCTCTTCGCGTGAAGTGGAGGTTGTGGGATCAAGACGGCCGAAGAAGATATGACAATGTGTGAAAGCTCCAGGAATACCTGTCAGAGAGTCCTCCATGAACTTTTTTAAAAGATGTGAGGCGGAGGGAGCACGATGGCCAGCGACTGACCTTGTTCAAAATTGGCACTTGTCCTGGGCCAATCTTGACGGGAAAGGCAAAGCCGTCTCAGTTTTCCACCAGGCCGCCGGAATCGTACTACGTCATCTTCCCCTATCATTGTACCCAATGTCAAGTTAACCCAAAGACATGCTGCATCCGATAAAACAAGCAGGGCTCTTGGAGCCCAACTCGACAGCAGTTCATGAGGCTCAGCGATTCCATGTTTTGTGTTGTCGCCAGGCTGCTTATTCCCACCACCAATTGCGGCCTGTCCACAACCTGTCCATGCGCTTCTGCATATGTATACCACTTCTTGAAGCGCTCTGACCACTGTTAATGCCAGAGCCATAAGCAAGGCAAGGCAGCAAAGAGTGCGTGCAGATGTGTGATGTATTCTGTGTGGTTCTACTGTGCTGCACAAGGGCCAAGAATTTTACGTACAATGATACGAGACCACGCGTCCCCAGCTGAACGCAGGCTTATACCCAATGTTTCACCCAAGTGCCCAAAAAGCCGACGTTCTGAAACGGCTCTGATGTGGGCATCGATGTGGGGCTCGCCGCCAAAATATTCCCGAAAGGGAACGATGAGGCTGAGATTTGCCTGGATCTCTTGCACGATTCATACATATCTACCTAACCAACCCTTTACTATAAGCCTGTAACCATGCGATCGTTTCAACTTTCCCCGCTCCATAAATCTTCCTCACATATGACAACCGGTGTCTTGCCTACTGCCCTTGCCCAGACCCACCATTAGCCGCAGCTTACTCGAACGGACTACTATCATATTGGACAAATCATGCCCCGCAACGATTGTTCGATGCGCTCGTCCGATCTTGTCGTTCTCGTCATCGGAATGACGGGCAGCGGGAAGAGTCGATTTGTCACAAAATTGACAGGGCACGATGCTGGCGAAGGACACGATCTCCAATCCTGTGAGTCCACTGGGCCCAAACACGATTCCTCTTGATGCCATCCGTAGGTACACTCATGTGCTGACTGGTTCGCGCATTCAGGTACCATTTCAGTCGATCTGTACAGTTACACCGAAAATGGCCGGCGTATCTTTGTTGCGGATACTCCAGGCTTCAACGATACCCACCGTTCGGACGTCGAGATTCTGAAGGATGTTGCTTTCTTGCTCGGTCAGCTCCACGTTAGCCGTGTTCGTGTGGGTGGGATTCTCTACCTTCAGCCCATTACCGACAACCGAGTCAGTGGATCGGCTTTGCGGACCTTCAACCTTCTCCGAGAAATGTGTGGTGCACAGGGTGCGACATCCACAGCTCTGGTAACCACAAAATGGGACATGCTGCAAAGTGGAAACGACTACCTAGCCGCTTGCGCACGTGAAAAAGAGCTAAAAGAGACACTGAGCTTCTGGGGCTCCATGAAAAATGCCGGCAGTCAAGTGCACAGGTGGCTTGGGGACGAGTTATCAGCCCGGTCCATTGTTCGGGACCTCATTTACCACACAGCCACAAGGAGCAATTCCTGGCCGGTCCATCAAATTCAGAGCGAACTCGTGGAAGAGAACCGCTACCTGGGCGATACCTCGGCCGGCCGCACGCTCGTGAAGCATTACGACGCCGCATGTCATAAGTTAGAGACGGAGCTCGACAGCTTACGGTCCGGACTCCATGGGATCGCTGATGTCACCCGCGAGGAGTTTGAACGATACAAGGCCGATATCAAGAGCGAGCTGCGCAAACTGCAGTTGCTCCAGAAGGGGCTCAGGGTCAGCCAGCGCGATCTCTTTGACTGCAAGAGGAGGCAGTACAGGGAGATATACGATTGCGCTGCGCATCAGGATCATGAATGGGAATCAGAAAAGGACCCGAATGCAGGTGCCGCAGCAGCCGCCGACAAAAGGAGTAGTAGTCGTGGGGCAGAACGATGGACAAGAGCGAAACGTTTCCTCGAGCGCAATGCGCTCCCCCTACTGGGGCTGTTGGCGGGCGTGGGAGTGATTGTTGCCGGGGCTGTGCTTGTTCAACCGCTGGTCATAATTGCCGGTGCAAATATCTGTGCCGCTTCGGTTGCTGCTATGGATTGGGGGAACGCAGGGGCACCTCCCGCAGCGGCAGGCCAGAGTGGTGCGGAGGGAAATCGTGGGAAGGATATCATAAGCGGCATCGAAGGTTTGATAAAGGCGTTCCCTGCGAGTCCTACCAGTGCTTGGGCTAAAAATTGTTCGGCGTATGGGAAATGAAAAGTGTTAGGCTGAAGGTAAATGGTAATGGAAAAGTTGGTGGGTTGTTAACGTAGGTATGTGGACGGAGGAGCAGCGGCAGTGATGGGATCGAAATTTATATAAAGCCCTCTTGGAATGCAGCGGGCCGGTCTCCGACTACCAAATCGAGGTCATGTTTGCAGAAGGAGGTCGTCCGGACCGCTATGTTACCATTAATGGCCTTCGGCTCGACGCCCATGGCGTCTGGAACGGTGAGCCCCATCGTGGGTTGAAGAGATGGGGAATCTGACCGTTTTCCAGGCGGGCTAGCTAGACTGTGAAGTTGAGAGTCGAGGAACCGTGACCGGACACGTCAGGCGGGTGAGGTGGAGACAGGGTTGTGTCAAAAGCGGGGGTTTGAAGCAAACGACGCAGTCTGGTACCGAAAAGGTGACCGGAGTGCGTTTGAGAGCGCCGGTAAGATTCCCAGTAGAGGTATATTCTGTAGCGACATCTTCCTATCGTGCATGCAACTCGGTCTTGACAGAACACCAATCGCAACATCAAATTTTCTGTTTGGACATGTCATTTTTCTTTTCCTTTTTGAGCCTGTTCCCCTTTTGTGCCTAAACATTACCATTCGGTACCCTTCAATTCGAGTTGTGTGTCCTGACACTTCCCACACTGACGTCCCCGATATTGGACAGTCCCATTGACGGTCCGGGCTGCCGGGGCTCCTCAGTCTCTCAGAACTACACCACAAAACAATGGTACATAGCGTCACTGATACTGAAAGTTACCCTATACCCATCATGAACGCAATGGTCGGTCACTGACCGGTCCAAGTGCTGTCTCCGCGCCGGGAATGATAAAGCCGGAAAACGGACCCACATACTCGGAAACCGCAATGACCTACTGTCACCGGAGGGCCCACTTCTCCCGGGCCGAAACACGGGCTTGAGCCGAAGTACCGCCGGAAAAGCGGTCATCCACCTAGGTATCATGAATTACACAAACCCGCCTCAGCTACTCATAGGTACTACTATGGAAGCTTCGTTGCGAGATTCACGCAAGTAATCATCAAACGGCACCTCCCAACCTTCTCCCTGCCCTGGGCTAAGAGTAAAGGTTTCTCGTCAGCGGGCTCTAAAGAAATCCATCTTCCTGAGGATAGCCCAGAGGCGATGAAAGTCATATGTGATGTCATCCACTCTCGAAACAACTTCGTTCCTGTTCCGATGACAGCACGACAGCTCCTCCAGAATGTTCTGGAGTCGAGCACTCAAGTGATGCCATAGAGAGAGATTTCCCTCAATGGGTATACACGAAATACTCGTGAGCCCAGTTCGGGAAATCGGGAAATCGCAAGCTTGGTAGCGGTAAGTTTAAGAGGCGGCTGGATGTTGAGCTTGGCGGCGTAACGGGGAAAATCTTTGAGACATGACGCTACAGGATCAGCTGTTTCTGCAGGGAAATTTCGAATAGAGGTTGCCGCAGAAGTCTGTCCGCATTCCCTTGCTACGTCTGCATGTGAACTTAGTACTGACTCCATGATTTCACCAACTCGCATGCAGTTATGTGTGTCCCTGCCGATCCCCGCCCTTCCAGCTTCCGCCTTCGTTGTTTGACTATATCTCGACAACGCCTCATTCTTTTACTCCAATCCTCCCCCCTCTCTTTTTTTTTTTTTTTTTTTTTTTTTTTTTTTTTTTTCTCACATTCTCTGGCCTTTCTTGACTCGCCCAAGCCAATTACCCTAGGTATACACGACTTCAGGTCATTCCTTCTGTCATGAACTCGCAGTGGAGACCAACGCGAACGAAGTCATAGAGGACCACAGCGACTGGAGTACCGACATGGAGGGCAAAGACCCTCACGGTGACGGAACAGCGACACGGAGGGCAACGACCACAGCCCCAACAGAGCGATTTCAGCCACTGGAGATATCATTCTCGTCCCTTCCAAAGGCATCTACCGTCTTTAAGACAATGCTTTCCCCGCCTTGGATCAAAAGTCAGGGGATTTCGGCCGAAAACCCGAAAGAGATTAATCTTCCCGAAGATAATCCTGAAGGCATGGAAATTCTTTGTCTAGCACTCCACTTCTCAAACGATAGGATCAATACCTGCCCGCCTGGGTCACTGATCTTCGATGCTGCTATTCTCATTGACAAGTAAGCTTTGATGAATTCGGTGAAGTTTGTTATCTGCATCTGGTTTCGGGAGCGCCTGAAGTGCTGTGATTCCATTTCTGAAGACATACAATCTAACCCTGGTATGTTTGTTAGCTTGGTACAAAACGGGGGGGGGAAGACAGGCATACAGCTGCAAGAGGGTGCAGGTACAGGAGAGTGGTGTGTGAGTGAGTGAGAATTTCCCGTTATTATTGAGAGGGAAGACTGGCCTTTTAACCTGATTTGTTCGTTTAGGCGTTTGAATGAGGGTATTTAGAGATTGCTTTCCGTTAGAGCGTTTGAAAGGGCACGGTAAGGTGCGCGGTGGCGTTTTTTTACCCTAGTCGCATTGTCTGGACTCGAATATGACTAAGCAAGTGCACAAACCATCTCCTCCCATTGAGCCAATCAGACAGCTCGCATTGGAGTGCACTGACCGCTTACACCCCTGCTCCTAGGTATCACGCTAACAAACAAACCAGTCTTATATTGTACTGTAGCGGATTGCGGCAGCCTGAGTACTAAATAAGGCTACCTACTTTTCGAGGCTTATCTGGGTTCTGATGGTTACTTATCCAGACCCCTACGCCCACTTTCTTTCCTACAAGACCTTTAAGGAAATACTGCCTCCGTAGATAGCTAGTAAGCATTTCTGTTGGAGGTGAGCCAGTCACGTGCCGCGCTAGCCATGGCGCTAGCCATGGCCCCACCGCATAGGGCTCCCTCTCCTTCATTTCTAGACCTCCAGACTCGTAGTCTCCCTCTCTTTCTACACCTCAATACATCACCATCATCGTTGATTCCTTTCGTTGTGTTGTTCAGCCTGTTTCACAATTTCTCCATTCGGCCGATTACAGTAGCCTTGGCATAACTCTAAAATTCTAGTCATTTTGCAGTTCTCCTCACTTAATGCTCAGCTAATCTCCGAACGCGTTTCCTCGATCCCATAGCCAGGGAAGCTGGGATGGGCACCTGGGGCTCCGGAGTTGTACGCACCTGCAACCGTGAACGGGGCAAGTGTCATCAGGATCGCTTTTGACAACTGTGGAACACCCTCACCCAACACCTTACACGCAAGGAGTCGTGTTCCATTATGAGAATCATAAAAATTTGTCCAGAAACCTCAACGTCAACTTCAAGCCCCTGTACCTCCAATCCACTATCCGTATTTCCTCCATAGTCTCATCATTTCCGGCAGCTTCGGATTCGCAGGTCTATTGGCCTTTTATACAACGAGTCTGGCATGCCATGCCTTGCAACCGACCCCACGTCCTGTCTTTAGTGCGCGAATGCAGAAATTAAAGGATATCAAGTCCACCCTTTCCAACCTGGTGTTTGAACGTAATGATGTTCGGAATGAGACGACTGTGCCGGATTCCTTTTTCTCTTCACATTCCCCGTTGATGAAAGAACTGTCTTCCTTCAACAGATGCTGAAGAGTGTGAAGGACGTCGCAGAGCGCGCAGCGGAGTGTAAATCCATCATCATCCTCCGTGACTGGCCCAAACCTGAGATCAATAAGCCTGAGAGCAAACTCCTCATACCGTTTGCAAAGTGATCTGTTCCTGGAACAATGACAGGCAGTACGGTAGAAGCCCCCCTCTTTGACGCACGTTTGAATGGCCCCGAAAGACCCCCAGCTGAAAGATTGGCAGTTTCTCGGCGAGCCTGACTATTTGTTGCACGGCAATAAGTTAGTTGGCCAGCTTTGAGATGAACGAGCGTCAGAAATGTGTACGTGGGTAGGTAGGTAGGTAGGTAGGTAAGTAGGTAGAGAGACAGTTGAAGTTATAAGAGAGGCAAGAGAAAAGAACGACAGAACACCTTACCAAAGAACTGTGCAGGTAGTATGGTCCTAAGATAATCATCGTCCATGAACGTAGTGTAAGACATCATATGGTAACACATCAGATCCAATGCGCCCTTGCTGAAGTGCTCGCACCGGTCGAGCACGTAAGCCGCAGCGCAAAGGTAGACGATATCATCGGCGTCTTCGCTCACTACGGGCTCATATGACTCAATCGCCTGACTCAACAAGTAGTCCAGAACGAACTTCAGCGCCATACACAGGTCGTACTTGTCCACCGCCATAGCGATCTTTAGTATCTCCATGGCCACCCGCGGCCTGGTCACGATCTCGTTCTCGTTCTGGTACGAAAGGGTGAGGGTGATGAAACGCATCGCGTCTGCGTCGTCGTCAGGCAGGGAGATCTCCTTGCTCTTGCTTTCGAGCCAGGAGGGAGAGAGCATTGCGGCGAATAGGGGCGAGGCGGCCTTGAGAATGGCGGACACGGCGGGGATCTGCTCTTTGCCTGGTCCGACGATCAGGACGATGTCGGTGCCGGAGGCCGCCTTGATGATGATCGGCTCGCCGTCCATTGTGTTGTCGTCCATTGTGTTGTCGTCCATTGCGTTGTTGGTGCGGGATGGAGGAGCTCGATGAGCAGCGAGTGAGAATGAGTTGCTTGAAGAACTCTGGGGTGGATATGTCGTTTGGAGAAAAGAAAATTGGGATGTCAAGTCCTGACATCCATCTTCTTATACCAGAGCGCAGTGCGGACTGAGCCTGCTTGTCTTCACTTCCTCTTCATTTTCAGGCCGCGCCTGCCATGAACGGCTATGGCATATTGGCAGGTACATTGCTGTACAGGGTAATGACGGTGGCCTTACCTTCCTATACCGTATTAGACTCGGGACACTAGGAAGTGGAGGGAGAGCATGATGAACTACATCGCGGAAAGAATTGAGGCGAAGATGGAGGAGGCAGCTTCAGTTTGAGGATGGATGATTCGACGGGGATACGCTCCTTGCTTAGTCCGACGACGGGGTTTAAGTTAGAGCCTGCTTCTTGGATTTTCTGTAGATCCTTTCTATCTTCTTGCGTATTCCTTTCTGTCTGCTTGGTATCCCGCCGCGCCTGACGTGTCCCACCACGGTCCTCGACCCTCGGCTTCCACTTTACAAATGCGCACCACGCTCTCTGCTCTTAAACTCCACGCCCTCGGTCCAAACCTTCTCTCTCCCTCTTTCTTTCGTCCAGGACCCTTCGAAAACACACCAAGCGGCCAGGTCTCTCTTTCCCATTGCCCGTCAATGGGAGGTGCGATGGACGTCTAGCCAAAGGCAGTCGAAAGATGACGGCACGGACGACCTTCGCCCCCGATTTCGACATTGCTTTGATCGTTGGGCTCGAGAAGGAACGCATCGTTGTCTCGTCCGTCCCATTGTTCTTCGACTTGCTTCCATGTCCCCCGTTTTTGCTACCATGCTCTTCCCTCCCTGGGTGGAAAGTCAAGGCCTGTCCAGCGAGGGAGGTTCCGTCAAGGAGCAAGAGCTGCCGGAGGATCATGCCACAGCTATGAGATCTATCTGCACAGTCATTCACCATCAGAGCGATTGATGAGATGGTAACCAAAACGGCTCCGAGGGTTTCTTTAACATTGTTATTCTCACGGACAAGTACGATTTTCACCGAGCGCTCAAATTCCTTCTCATGTTTAAGATGCGGCTATATAACACGAGAACTCCATTGCAAGATTGGTATCCAAGAAAGGAACTTTGGGACGTAGGATATTCGACTGCCAGTTTAACGTAGACCCAGTTTTTGGTGTGGCGCGAGCTCGCCGACTTTGCAGCCGCAGCCTACCTTATCTACTCGATGACTGCATAATGGCCATTCTGCCAGGTTCTTTCGCCATGATCGTTCTTGAAGATGTTGGTAACAGTGTATTACCACTGAAGTTTGCTGGTAGAGGTATGTTCTACATCTTCCCTACACTTACTCTCCAACTATAACCGCAAGTCCTCTATCCAACCGTTTCTAAATCTCGGCAGTTATGTTGGGAGAACGAGCCTTAGAATTCCGCTTGAACGTCATGAAGGACATACAACTACGCCTGAACAGAGACAGTCCATATAATCGCTGTTCTCGTCATGCGCGGATAGCAATGACAGAGAAGTTCGAATACTTCGCCGTCCATAAGACTCCATATTGATGACAACAACGATGGCCATCGCAAACCTCAAGCGGCCCTTCTCTACGAATTTTGGGGCCTAGCTCAGGAAGAAACGAACTTCCTAGAAGCAGAGTGCTCGGATAGTGGAGAGCTTCACGACATTGAGTTCTCAGATGACTTCACAGAGCTCGAGGAGAGAATGCAGCTGTCCCAGGACCGCGCTATTCTTTGCCTTGAATTCTTCAACCCGCGGTTTTCCTGCACTGGCGGCGGGAATTAATACCATGTTGGGGGTTGATGACGAACGAAGAAGGAAATGATTGGACGAAAGATCATGAAGAGGGAATGAAAATTAGCAGGTTCGGCCCACGGCGTCTTTGGGTGAGAAAGGTTAGACTACGAGGGCCCAGAGAAACCTACATCTCCAACTACCTAGTCGACCTCTCCGGCTACATAGCACGCATTCGAATGGAAACCCAGGAGAATGCCAGGCTGAGTATCTTCGGTGTTTACAGGAGTCTGGGTAGTTGGAACTTCGTGGGCGTTACGGGAGATCCGAAGACGTATAAGCCATAGGGCTACAGAAGCGCCAGTTCCTACATTGAATGTTCGAAGACACCATGATACAGCAGTCTGTCAGCATTAAACACAATCATCGCATCACCTCTGCATATGAACTGTATACTGACCTCATAATCTCATTAAGTTGAGTGCAATCGTGCGTGCTCCTGTATTTTCCTTGCCCTTCAGCTTCTGTCTCTCGACATCTTTTATGTATAAGTGATGACAGGAATGACATGCTACCTTAAGATGTAAACAGTACGCTTTGTCTTCAGGACGGGTAGTTTCGCGATTCGAGGCCCAGATCATGCGCTGAACAATTGTACAGTCACTGAGTGGCCGACGATGACGAAGTACGTTTTCCGGAATACGCGTGAGACGGTTGATGATTTCCAGTGTATCATCCCTGCTTTTCTCTCCCACGATATTCCAGTCCCTGGTGAAGAATATTACGGTCTTGGGTGCAATGAGTTCCTGCAAGGTGAACCCTCGAATGAACCAGTGGCATTTCCCGAGCCCAACTTTCGGCAGCGATCCGGGGGCAAAGTCGAGAAGATAGGCGTAGCACTCCTCCGCCTTCTGGTACCGGCGGTACATGGAGTTGATGCTCTCGGTGAGCCCAGCGCTGCTTGACTTGTCATGCAACAGGTGTCGATCCATACCCATTGCTGACCCCTCGTTTGTGCCAATGTGTTATGTCTCGGATTTTCTTGTCCGGCCTTTTCCATGGTGGATGGAGTCTTGGAAACCATTTCCGGAAGGTGATTTCGCCTTCCTCCCATGTGTGGGAGAGTATCGCGTAGGACGGGGCTTGCGATTCGAAGAACTCTTGAAGCTCGAGCTTTTCGGTGTTGATCAATCTCATTTTGGCTCTCGTTTGGTGGCTATGCGTATGTTGGCATCAGCTTTTGTCGTATCTTCTGTCCGTTAATGATTCGGTGGATTCGGTGACGGTAATTTCAGTAACTGCCCAACGGGTGGAATTCGAAAGAAGAACAGTAAAGAGGAAGAAGAGAGGGGCTGGATGCAGGGTTTGCTTCCTAGTATTGGTCTGGAGAGTCAGCCACCTTTTCTTCTCAAGTGTCGAAGGGAAGAAGATGGTGCTTTGCTTGCCCATATGATTGGGTGTCAGCGGTAGCTTGCTGCCTAGTCGCTTTGAGAAGCAATTGGCATTTCTTTCCCAACGGACCACCATGGTTGGATCTGATGGGTTAGATGCCTGTCTATCGTGGGTTCTGCAAGCTTGGCGGGCAACAAGATGGTGCGATAACTGTCTTCGCTGTCCGACTGTGATCGCGCCGATAAGCGGAAACGGAAGGCTTCTCGATGCAGGATGTGTGCAATTCGAGAGCAGCGGGGGGTGTAGGAAGCGTGAGTCCTTGGGAAAAGTTCCATCGTATAACTAATCAGCGATTGAGAGGATAAAATTGCGATGAAGAACGAACAGCGGCAGGCAAACAGGAGCCGTGGACAGACCATTCGCGTGTCACTGGGTCACCCTAACCCTCTCCTTCACAGATGGACCAACTGCGCCATCCAATGCACGCTGTTGAAGCATAGAGGAATTCGCTGTATACACGACAAATGCACCCTGGATGTCTCTGCGTCTCCATTCCTGACCGAGCAGTGGCGACCAACCAACAACACCATGGCAAACGAATTCCATATCCACTGCTCTTCGGAATTCCCAGGTCCAAGTATACAACGAATCATGATCTGTTCGTTCAACAACCGCAAGAACATGCTCATTTGGAACCCAAAATCATGACATCGTGTTAACCGCCTGTGTGGTCAATGGCCTCCAGTCACTTCCAGTATTCTACCACAAGCTGTCATGGAGTCCCGATGTGCCTGGTATATATGCCCTTGGCCACCCTTTTAGTACAGAACCCTGGAGCAGAACACCGACATCTTCCACTTCGGAGACCAACAACACAGTCGAAATTTCCAGCCTTCACGCAACATATTTCTTAACAACTCCCGGTCAATTTCCAGCTTTCCAGCGTCTCCAGTCTCCTTCAGAAACCAAGACAATGTCTTCCACAACCACCAACACCAGTTATATCGGAGGGTCCTCAACGTCTTCTACCAGCTCCTCCAGCTATACAAGCACTAGTAGCTCGACAACATCCAGCAGCTCTAGCACCTCATCCTCAGGCACGTCGTCCATGGGGACAGGAAGCTCGGGAACGAGCACCACGAGTAGTGGCTCAACTTCTTACAACACACCCACGGACACGTCGGGGAACTCTAACCCTTATTCTCATTCGGGATGGTTCTCTTAGGTTGGAGAACGAAGAGCCGTGGTTTCTCAAGGGGTGATCGGTGGGAAATGGCGGTGTTAGGCTGACAAGATGATGGAAAGAGACCTGGAAGAGAGGAGGGAAACTGCGATGACACAAGGGTTGATGCGGCTGAGAGAATGGTATCGTTAAGAAGGTTGACGAAGAGCATGCGTCGAGAGGGTAAATCTAGGGGTATGTTATTCACCTTATGAAAATCACGTTGACCTAACACCTAAGACCCATCAACTCCCTGACGTGCCACAGCCCACAAGCTTCCTTATGTCTGGGTCATGACTGCGGTTGCTGTGGGTAACTGTAGTCTTGATTGACCTGTTACTCTCCTACTGTAACACCAGACCAGATCCTGTGATGATGGTCCACATGGGGCAGTTTCATTATGTGTGGAACCTGTTACTAGATGTTTGACCTTGGCGGCTTGGCCTTGACTGCATCTTGCACACAGGCAGAACTTCTCTCAGTGTTGCGTGGCTATGGGTAGTGATTATGGCCGCAATAGCGCTGAGACTCTTCTCAACAACAACAAACTCATCGTCACAATACATCCCTCTTCTGCATCAGCCTCAATCCTCATGTCGGGACCGACAGACTCCGGCCCTGGAGGCCACTTTCCCCAAGATGCCCGGAATTGACAGTAGCCACCAAACCAATGGAAGGGGCTTGCTTTGGGTGTAAGAATCGAAGCAGTGGCGACGAAAAGGAACCCAGCAACATATGGAAGCAAGCCAGCACAAAAGGCAGGAAGATCGGACATCTCCCTTAACGGAGTTCATGACTAACTAGAAGCCTAGTTGGGGATAAAGGAACTCATATATATAAACTCCGACACCCCTGGCCAGGAGCGCTAACTTTTCCCCTTTCACACAAACCACACCAATTCGTCTTGAACAATTATTTTCACCCCCATTTTGCATACACTTCAACAGCATCATCAAAGCACAACCAAGGTCTCCTGCCAGGTTGTCTTCTTGTCGATCTCTCTTTCAGACTCATCTCAAATCTCAACCATATCAACTATCCATCATGAACCACGACGAACAGCCTGAAAATGACGAATACCAAGCCCTAGCCGTCGCCCTTCGAAACGGAGATCTCACCACTATGCGAAGGCTCCTGAAGTCATCCAGATATATAATCCAGCCCACCACCTGGTCCATCTCGCCTTACTTCTCGGCAGACAACCCACGCTGTTTCACCGACGATGTCCACTGCCACCCTCTTGGCGTAGCCTCCATGTTCTCCCATCACGGTCTCGTCTTCTACTTACTCGCTATTCCTCGAGTTCGCGCCCACATCGACGACCCTGTCTCCAACCTCTGCAAATGCTCCTACGATCCTGTTGACTTTCGGGCCATGGTTGATCCCGACGTGTGGCAAGATCCAGCGCACTGGACCGCTTTGCACTTGGCAATTTGCCAGGGAGGAGAGGAAGACTACAACAAGCCTCCCATCAACAAACCGCCAAACCGCAAAGATTCGCTACGGATTGTGAAGGATTTGATACGAGCAGGAGCGTCTCTTACCGGATCAGCCGATCAACCCCGTCAAGAAAATGTTACGATTTTACACACCGCAGCGTTGAAGGGCCGGTACGATATTCTTTCCTACGTCTTCTCACCGGATTTTCCACGAAAAGCAGAAGTAGACATCAACGCCCGCGACCGGAAAGGCCGGACACCACTGCACTACGCCGTCCTCCGCTACTATTCCTGCCCCGATAACGAAGATGTCTCCTGTATCAAATTTCTACTAGCTCAGGGCGCGGACCTCGAAAGCCGCGACAAATACTCCCAAACTCCCTTCACGCTCGCCCTCTCGTTCGGCTGTTTTTCGTCTGCCAAGTATCTCTTCAGGCTACATGGAGCACAACACGACTTCCGCTTCTTGTTCCCGCACACCGACACCATGAGCTACCCTTTGCAGGTACTCGCTCACTCGTACGAGACGTTCTTCCCCAAGTCGCCTTGGCCCATGGGACCGATAGCCAAAGCCAACTGGGAATCGCAACGTCAAGATTTGATAAAGTGCATACTCCGGCTTTCACCACCCGGTGTTACTTTTGTCGATTGCGGGTGTTACTACCAAGATAATATCGACCCACACAAGGTGGAAGTTTGGCATCCGCTGACAATAGCGGCACAGGACGGGTGCAATCCCTCTTCTCTACTCTCCCTGTTCATCGATCTATCCGCAGGGCCGTCTTCCCGTTCGGGATCGAGGCAAAAATGGACGACGGCGTTGCATGAGGCGGTCAGATCCCAACCTCCTTCAGCGCACCAGAGCACGGTCATGGTGCATCCGGACTATGACAATAGGTCCGGGCAGGTGGCTCACTTCGGAAAAGAAGGAGGGTTATGGAAAGCGGGCTCCAAACCCATCATAGACACACCTCAACGATTGTTTCAGTGGGCAGCCATCAAGAAATGTGTCGAGCTCATCAAGCGGGGCGCGCACCTTCACACCAAGAACTCGGATGGGCTGACGGCTTTGGACCTGGCCATTAGCCGCTCCGAAGGTGAGGAAAAAGGCTGGAGATACGGTGGGGACAAGGTGCCGTACGAATACTGCCCCTACAAGTTCGTCGGCCACTTATTGTTCAATCTGATACGGCCCTTCGAGAATCCGCCACAGTCGCTGCTGGATAAGATGGACGAGAAGTACTTGTCTGCGAAGCTGAGGGAGGTGGTTGTGTCAAATCCGCAGTTGGCTTTTAAGATGGTGGCTGCTGGTGTGAATCTCAGGGATGTGAAGGCTGAGTGGTTCAAGATTCGCAACGAGGCGAATAGGGAGAGACAGGAAAGTATTAGGGGTGGGGGACGTGGTGATCCTTTTTACGCAATCAGGTTTATAGAACTGCTTATAGATGAGCAGGAGGGGCTGGGCGGAGATTTGGAATCTACTATGGCAAGAGCCGAGTGGCTCAATATGTTGGGAGTCGAAGCGCCTCCTCCCTACCAAGATTTGCACCAAGGGGAGGAAGACGACTCCAGTCCTGACGAGGAAGACGACTCCAGTCCTGACGAGGAAGACGACTCCAGTCCTAACGAGTAGAGGCCAGTAATAACGTGGCAATGAAGCTTCACTAGGAATTCGGTTTGGAAAGGAATACGGAAGATTACCATAGCGCACTTACGTACGGCTACAGTATTGGATTGAACATGATTGGGTTGTAAAGTTGGGAAGGTCAACAACAAGCAGAATTGAACCAGATAGCGTTAATATGACATTCCTTTTCCACTCTTTGCTCAACTGTATCAATCACGTCAGATACCGAAGTGAACGAAAGATTGGTCCAACGTAGGTACCCAACCAAGGTGGAAAAGAGAAGAATACCTTAATGAAGAGTACCGAAAAGGAAAAAGGTGGGGGGGGGGGGGTGGGAGGAAAAGAAAAAATTGCTCGGCCCGTCCAAGCACGGAGTCGAACTCGGGAGTTGCGACTCTACACGTGCCATTCAGAAGGCAGTGCCTACGAAAATACCACGTATTCTCTGGATCCAACGCACTATCACGCAGGCTACTGGACGGTGGTGGAAGAAGGTCTGCACTTTGGTGCTTAAGTAGTCCCAGACATCCAGAAGTCCCAGTAGGTCATGCAGATGTAAGTGAATTTTCCGTGTGTTGTACCGTTGGAACTTGAAGGTTCGCGGGGCTCATTCCTTCCATTCACCTTCACTTGAACGCTTCCAGTCTGTCCATAGCAGAGCCTATTGAGTTAAACACGGAACATAACTGCTAGATCCTCAAATATAAACAATGAATCAGTCTTTTTGCGCTCAACAAGGCACGCTCAAGATGGGAAGACTCGGAAGATATGGCCATTGTACGTGCTTGTAGGGACAAATGCATGTGTGGGTAGATTTCGTCGTGATTGAGCCACAAAAGCGGAAAAGCCCAACTTGTATTGTTATCCATATTTCATTACCATCCAACGTGATACTAACCACCAACAAAGCCCGCCCTCAACATTGGCCCACCACAACAGAACAACAACTAAACAAGAAGCACCGTCTTGGACACCCTCGATCGTATACACGAGACGGGTCTAAATCACACCTAAGCCTCGTGAGCAGAACACGATAGAACATCTGCTCAATGATGGGTTGACAGTTGACACCGCCACCCGGTGGCCGCTGCGGGATCAGACTCTGATCAGGGATCACTGGGGATGGGAACGGTCGGAGGGTTCACAACAGGAGGCGGAGTCGTGTACTTGATGGCCGGACCAGAGAAAATGCCGTTCCATGCAATGGTACTAGCCACAGGCAGCTGGTCTTCCCATCCGCGAAGCTCCAGCGTCAGGACGGTTCCGGGAGGCGGGCATGCAGCGTTGGTTCCGACTAGAAACGTGCCTGCGGACGTAACAACTTCAGCAAGGTCGGCGAACCTGGCTTGGTAGGTGCCGATCGGTTCCTGCTCAACCATTGGGATTGTCACGGGGTCAATGCTAGTGGTCGTGCATCTTTGTTGAGTGGGGGTTTCGTTCTGCAGCACGGTGAATCTGCCCGAACCGGTCACGGTGCTGGTGTTGCCGAGGAAGAAGATGAACTGGCAGTTCTTCCCATAGACCTCGAGGGGAAGGACGAAGGTGACTTGGGTCCTGATGTCGGTTTCGACTGTCGGACCGGTGGCGTCGTTGAGATACTCGATGCGTCCGCCCGGTGCAGAGCAATTGGCCAGGCGGGTGAGCGCATCGAACTGAATGGTTGCGCTAGGCATCTGAATGTTGACGTTGTTGACCAAGCCGGGGTACCCAGGGATGGGACGCGGGATAGTCAAGGGAGGAGGTAGTAGGCGTAGGGGTAGTAGTAGTTGTAGGGATAGTCGCCGGTGATGGCGTCGAGTTCGGCAAGGATGTACTCGAGGGACATGATGTTGGTGTCGCCGATTTCGATGTCACCCCACGCGAAGTTTCCGCCGGCGAGAGCTGTGAGCTCAGGCCCAGTGAGGAAGCCGGTGTCAAGCCTTTGGGCCTGGACCGAGGTGAGAGCACCCGCGAGGGTGAGAGCTGCGCCGTACTTCATGGTTTGATGATGTGGACGGGTGTAGAGGACGGTGTTGAACGACGGTTGAGCTTGTGGACTGGTACGGATCAACCAGTGCAACCAGGACCCACGAAGCTCAAAACAAGAGAGGGAACTTGATGGGGGCCTGTCGATCAGCTCTTATACCCATCTTCCGTTGTGCAATCGCCGATGCGCTTCTCGAGCAACAAGGGTGGTGACGAGCCTCGCGTTCCAACCGGACGTGCAGAGACATGATTCTGACTGTGATGTCGATCGTTGTTTAATGAGTCCATGCCTGGGTAGAGGTTGGATTGGTTTTGAGACATTGCCTGGCTGCTAGTGAAGGGCATAGGCATTCCAGTCCCCTTACCCTCTCGGTGTAAGCCGTTGTTCGGGCATTCTTTACCGTGACAAAGGGTATGAATGACACATTTCTGGCTCATACCCCGGGCTGCGTCTTGTTCCATTCCTCAAAGAACTGGTGGGCGTAGTCAGGTATGCACTTGACCTTTTCGGGCGGGCTTACCTGCCACTGAATGGCATCGTCCTTGTGACCTTCCCCTCCCACCAAGTTGCTCGTGAAACCCTTCGCTTCCTTGATTTGCTTTCCCTTCTCATCTGAGTATTCGAGGTTGACCGACGGCACCACTGCAATTTTGCCATAGCCATGCCACCAGAAGTCCTTGCAAAGAAGCTGGGGTTCACCTTGCATGCACTCTCCCTTTCTTGGAGCCCGGAATGTGACCTTCTTCTCCAGGAAGGGCTTCGCGGTGAAGGCGGTTGCACCGTTCCAGCATGAGAACACCTGGAAAGGTTGGTGGGCCATGAAGCGCTCACGCGCAGTGGGCTCGTTCCAGAAGAGGTTCCAGGCAGAGTTCCAGTTGCCATCAGCTGGAACGTCGAAAAATGAGTCTCCTCCACCTAGTGTCCGGGCAATCCATACATCATAGAAGGTTGGATCTCGACCGACATAGGTCCAGTCCATGGCGCAAGTCATGTCGGCTCCAAGAAAACGGCGCTGGTGCACCAGCTCGAGGATATCATCGGTGCAAGCGGCCACGTCGTTGAGGAAGATAACTGTCGTGTTCGCTTCGGAAGGGTAAAGCTTGGAGTTTTTTGGGTCGAGCATGGGTTGCAGCGCCAAATTGCGCAGTTCGGCGAGCTTCGCGATGCGGTCTCCTTGCTTGGGGTTGATGTTGCTCGACTTGAAGTAGTATGTTGTGGTGAGGGCTTCGAGCTCCGGGCGCAGTGCCTCCAAAACCTCGGCTGTGCCGTCGTGTGAGTTACCCTCGATGATGGATAGCGCGCAGCTTTGGGGGCCGAGGAATCGGATGGCTTCGACAACGCTGCCGATAAGGCGGGGTAGCAGGTGGAGGCACTCGCGGAGATCGAGGGCAAAGAAGTATTGGATTCCCGAAGCATCAGAATCACCCTCGTCGTCTTGAACCACTAGGTAGTCGTATCGCGAAGGATTGAACGAGGGGCATTCGAGGCGTGCAAGGTTCTTCTCGTCGGGATTCATTATCGCGGCGACGTAGGCAGTGCGGTTCGCGGACGAGAGGACGGTCGGTATCGGGACTGATACAGATGGGTGTTGGGTCAGGTACGGGATGCTATCAAAGCGGATGCGCAAGCAAACTCACCAGCATTGTCGGCGGGCTTGGTTGTGGTCACCGTGGCAATAGTCGTTGTCGCAATTGTGTTTGCGGTAGGAGAAGCATTATGAGCACTCTGGATTGGAGCGGACACTGAAGCTTGTGTCGCATTGACGTGAATGCCATGGTTGGGCTTCAGGAAAGATGGCGAGATCTGGGAAAGTTGATCGTGGCCAAGATAGAGACTGAGGACGACAAGCAGCAGGAATGCGGCCTGCAAGGCAAAGAACACCTCCCGACGCAGGACCGTCTTCGATGTTGTTCTCTTCGGACTAGGCACGGCGGTAAAACGCCCAAGCGGACGGGCTGGAATCGCGGACCGTGGTATAGCGTCGTGGCAATGGCATCATGGTGCTTCTCGGGGCAGTATCCCCCATCGTTAGCCCTACGCTGGGCTGAGATTCTGAGATGGGACCATGGCAGGCTGCCCTGGCGTTGACACCTGTGATGGCCAACCGCCGACTTTTACTATCGTCTGCCTCCCAGACGGGATTCCGATTCTCTCTGCTCTTCTTTCTCCTTTTTGGTCTTTCATTCTGTCGCTTGCTCTCTCTTTCGGTCATATTGTCCAGTCTCCTCCTAGTGTGGCGTCTGCATCGTCCTGCAGGCTGCCCCTCCGCTGCTAATATTCTCTTTACTTTCGTTATCTTACTTGATGCATCAATAATACCCACAGTCCAATGTTCACTTTGTTTCTTTTTACGTTGCTCCTATCGAGCATAGCGCATACGTTTGCCTTGAATGTGACGGCACATTTGGGAGCACGGGCGAGGGACGCGACCACCACATTAATACAACAGAAACGCCAAAATGGGGTCATCGTTACCAGACTTTCCACTGTCTTCCTTAGTGGTGACTCCTCAAAGACTCGAACGGCGAATCCTGGCTATGACTGCCGGATCGATCTCAGCGCGAAGCTCTGGGGCTTCTGTCCAACGACAGTCATAGCAGCATCTGACTGTGGTCTGGCTGGCAGTTGTGTGGATAACCATGCCTGCTCCAAAGGTTGTGGCTTCACCAACCAAGACTTAACCACATTCACCTGGTATGTACAGCCTCGAGCTACCCTCACACCATTCCACGGCGCAAGCTGACCGTTATTACCACAACACCAGCAAGGATCCCGGCAACGATTACTGCTCAACCGCTTTCTTGACTCTATCCAACCGAGACCTCGGTGCCTTCGCCTACATCGCCTGCGGCAGAGCCCCCAATCTGGATAATTACCTGGCCTACACAACGAACGCCATCACCCCCATCCCCATCGGCGCCCAGCCGACCACATCCGCGACAGAAGCCCCGGCATCAACATCCAAGATTGCCTCGGAAACCGGCACCTCCACCTCATCATCATCTCCAACTACGAGCGCGGCCCCGTCTGCTTCCCGGGCGGAGGGCACAAAAGACGACTCAAACGGCAACAACAACAACAACATCGGAGCTATCGTCGGCGGAGTAGTCGGCTCTCTCGCAGTTCTCTGCGGCTCTATCGTCGCGATCGTCTGGATAATAAGGAGAAACCGCAAGGAGAAGGCGCTAGCTTCGTCGTCCTCATCGCAAGCCGAAAGGGACATGGTGGATCAAACCGGGAGCGGCGGTAGTGACAATGGTGCTACTTCTGGCTCAATGTTGAATGAGACCAAGTACCCGGATATTTACGGCTCGGAACGAGGGATGGGCGCTCCGACGTATACGGTGCAAGAGCTGGAGCATAACGAGTACAGAGGTTGGAAACCACCACAGGAGTTGGCGGCTGTGAGGAGCCCGAGGGAGATGGCGGATACTTGGGTGAAGAGTATGCCGGTGGAACTGCCGGCTGGGTCGATTTATTGGAAGTCTGGGGGAGGTGGGAGAGGAGGGAACGATAATATGATATGATGGGGGTTGGTGGAAGTATTGAAGACTCAGAGCAAGAGAGGCAGGTTCGGCTTGAGGGTAAAACGTACAATTGAAGGAGGTTAATGAGGGGAGTTTTGGATGACAACTAGATGTTTATTCTTTTAAGCAGCCATCTTTTACTCTATAGGGACGAGGTTTGGGGAACTTCAGACTTGGCAGGCGAGACATTGGATACAGGTAGCCCAGCTGCATGCATGATACCAGGCGTTAGTCACTACTCACTTCTTATGAAATACATAATACGAGATTTTGAAGACACAACTAGTAACCAGCAAAGCGAAGGGCGTCATCCTGGACTACATCGTACCAGGCATACACCAGCAGGAGTTACTTGTTATGTGTCGAATTTGATCAGTAGCGAATTGTGAGTGTCCATCGTCAATCTTGGAGTGTTTGGCGCCGTGAGGGAACGAAAGGTTCCGGTTGTTGCAAGTAAGAGATTTTATGTGCGCTAATAAGCGGGGATTTTGACCTAACCTTCTATCGACCACTAAAAGCGCCAGTGGTTTAGTGGTAAAATCCATCGTTGCCATCGATGGGCCCCGCGTTCGATTCGCGGCTGGCGCATTTATTTCTTCACTTTTTTTTTGGTCTCGGTTATGCACGGACCGCCACTCCTTTTGACGTCTCGCCCACTGTTTCGTCTTAACACCGGGTGGACACTCGGTCATTACAGAACTTCATTCTCGACTGAATGGCGTTCTTTTGTTGATTTTCACCGTCTCTGTGTATACACTACCAGATGCTACCCTTCATCTTGGTTGAGCCCCTCAAGAATGCGGTCAATATGTTGAGTGTCTGCCTCAAGTTTTGGCGCTTCGTTTCGCATTTTCATACACCTCCCAATGGTGTATATCCAGACTAGAAATCCTATAACCTCAAACAACGTCAAATGCATAGGAGGTTCCCTCAATATGATGAGCTAACTTGAAAAGCTCGGGAGCTGAGAGTGCACAAATACGATGCGTCCCTCCAATCACCACTGTCCATCAATCCCATGTCTATTCATGTCCGTTGCGTCATCCAAGGTATCCTTGTATTTCCACGCCACAACCTTCGTCAATATGGCCAAGAATTTTATCCTCCGTTTCTCGGCGTTCAATGATGGTACGTAATATGATACACCCCTTCCCCCCTCCCTTTTTCTGCCTATCTGCTTTCTCCACTCACTGCCTCATATGACATGCTCGTCCCAACTCTGATACATCGCTCAGCTCTATAGCCCTGCCCACGTGAGTCACATTCAGCCCTAAAACCAGGTACCCGTCAGGGTCCTCACTCGACAGCGGTCAAACACTTGTTGACTTGCTCCTTGGCGCATCGTGAACTGCGGTTCATCCGTGCCAAATATGGATCTGTTATCGAACATTGTCCTCTCATTCGCTCTCCGATGGAAATTCCCTCACGAAGTGACACACCGTGCGCAAGATGAGCAAGATATACGTCCTGGAAAAACCTAATAACCGTCTTCATCCTCCCTAATTGGGACACCACCATGTTACCACAGCAACTTCGTTCTCGTGGTGGGCTTCTATCCAAGACTTCGCCCTCTGAAATTTCAAGCCATTTTACAGAACTTCACACCAAAGCTCAACAACTTTTGGCATCGTCACTTCAGATTCCGCGACCTTGAGAAGCCACCGCGATGTACAATAACCCCGTTCCCAACCACGTCCTTTGGCCAGGATGGGTTGATCCGCACGCAACCCTCATGGCTGAGCCCACGGACATGCAGTTGTGCCCTTACCAAGCCAGCGAGAAGGACCTGGACAAGAAGGGCAAGAGTAAGAATCCCCAACCTTCTCCCCAGCCCATGCTCAAGCAAATCAAGATGGCATACTAACCTTCCACCAGGATTCCTCCCCCAATCAATCGCCTTCATTGCTTCTAACGGCATCGGCGTCCCGCGACGCATCGGCCTCGCCCTCGCCGCCGCAGCCGCCGACCCGTATGCCAGTTTAACCAGCCCTTTGATCCGTCCTCCTTACCCTCGCCTGGCCCCCTTGGATCTCCCGGACTTCCTACTCCGCAACCACCACCAACATCTCCGTCTCCCTGCTGACCAAACCGCTGAGTCCTGGGACATCGTCGTCATCGGCCCCATCTCCTCCGGTTTCTGCTACGCCATGGGCTGGCTCGAGCGCATCGAGGGACCCGACGCCATCCGTTCTTTCTTCCGCAAGCGCATGGGCCATCGGTATTTCAGCTGGAGCGCCTGGGTGGAAGCTCCCATCTTAGACGGTAGGGCGACCTACGAAATTGAGGCTGCAGTTCCAGGCATGCGGTACATCGTTCTGCTGTGCGGAAACCGCGAGACGGCGCTGGCGGCCGAGAGAATGTTTCGGTATACGGATTTGACGGTTGGAATCAAGGATAAGCAGTGCCCCTGGGGTGGGATACCGAATCAGAGGGGCAAGAAGAGACTAGTGACGAGTCTTGAGGTTGAGTGGGAGGGGTATCAAGATTGGTGGGAGCCGAGGGAGTGGGATCTTAAGACGGGGTTGCCGTTGCCGCCCGACAGGGAGAAGGAGAGGGAGTTAAGAGATGTGGTGTATCCGAGAATCGAAAGGACGGAGCCGGAGGAGAGAGTGTTTTGCTGGCCGATGAGGTTGGGGAAGCCGTATGGTCCTTATTGGCAGTCCATTTGAGTTTTTCTTGAGGTCTGGGTTAGCGGTCACTGTTTGTTGAAGGAGGAGCAAGCTTTTTCACAGGCGTTCGCTGCATGCTGAGGCGCTTAGGTCCATTGTTTGAGTGGGTTTCATGGAGATTCATCGCATGCAGAAAGGATTTGTTGCATAGCGAGTGCATGATTGCATTGCGGCGGGTTTATAGCATGGCGTCTTGGAGCGTGTTCTTCACAGCATATGTTGGAATCAGATTCTGTATCACAGATTTTACAGGAAAGGGTTTCGTTGATGGAGTCAAACGGTCGTCACTGCAAGTTTTAGACGTGCAAATTGAAGAGGGGTCGACATCTTACATCCTGGATCGCTCTTTCCGTTAGTTATTTGTCGTGATTGCTTGGCTTCTGACCGCATTCCTCGCCTTCCTATCAAATTCCTCATCCCCGTTTGCTCTTGCCATTCGTGTTCTCAACCCTTCTCTGACACCGAAGTGTGTCTTGCAGAGATGCAGGAAGCCGCTGCTGTATCTGCGCTGGCAGCCGGACATTTATTTCCGGCAATAATAGAGAGCGGTGGTTTGTAGTCAAAGCTCCCGTCCCTATGGCTGCTGGCTCTCGAAATTATGGTTCACTTGTCCCTCCAACTTTCCCTTCCTCGCCCTATCGAAGTTTGAACAACACCAGCCCGACATACAGCATTGCCCTGGTTAAATCAAAGGTTGAAGTTGATCCGAACAACGAGATATTCGACATTGCGACGAGGTGACCTCATTCTCCAGCTCGCTCAATGATAGATTGGTGAGGGTTAGTTTGCACATACTTCGGTCCTCCTATTCCACTGTGTCTGATTGGCTGTGTTACTGTCATTCTTGTGACAAAAATAAGCACAAGCGTTGGGAATTCTCAGTGACCATTTTGCAGCAATGCGTACGATGCATTATAGGAACAACCGGGTCGCTGGTTTCAATGCTGACCAAGCACATTCTTCAGGTCACCCTTCTAGCATCGCAGTAGGACCTTGTAGTTCAGTTTGGATTTATTAAGAAGCTTTGGTTGGACCCGAGCAAGACGACAGAGACGACACTGGACACGGCATACATGGCTGCGGGCCTACGGCTGCCTACCTTATTCAAGGACTCTGAGCCCAAAGTCATCAACAAGTATGCTCATCACGTTCACGTCGAGTTAAGATCTCGGAGATAAATGGTCTATAGCGGTATTCAGGCCATTTGCTTGCTTATGAGTCAATTGGTTTACCTCGTTTTGCTATCGCCACGATGGCCCGTCGTAGGGCACTCATTTTGGAGATGAGCCTTCGGTGACTAGTCTATCACTCCCCGGATAATGGATGGCTCATGAAATGCAAACATTTCAGGAGATTTGATCTATAAAAGAACTGCTCTTCCTTGTTCCTACAATAACAGAATTGGGAATCTAGGTACTCAAGGGGTACCAACGGCCCCAGTAGTAACTTTATTTACCAGTACGCTTAGTCCCGACCAAGTGTAGTCGGTATTGACACTTGAGCGCGTAAGGAGCTGTATTTGGCGCATGCTTCCTCTTCGTTTTTCCTCCATGCATCAGATTCTTAATGGATGCGCACCACACTCAAAGGCGCCGTCCCCGTAGCTGTCCCCTTTGACCGCTCCCACCGTGACTCCCTTCACACCCACAGGCGTAAACGTCACCCCGATGCCCACCACTTCTTGGGCTTCCTCAACACCAAGAATTCGGGGATCTGGGGACCATCTGGACGAGCAGGAGCCCGTCGACAGACAGCTCGAGATTGGGCTTCCCGAGCATCACATCCGCTACTGCAGGAAGAGGGCCCTACCGGGACCTAGCACTCGCAGTACCCAAGAGCGTTACGAGAACGCTGCCAAGGGTTATACCTACGACTTAAGTACTCGACCCGGTACCGGGCAATCCGTTGGATCGACTTTATATTCCTACACGCCACACGGTGGGCCGGTGCTCTCCATCCGCCGTCTTTCCCTCGCAGTGAAGGGCATCTCTGGAATCTTTGCTATATTGAAAAGGGCGCTCCTGATGAATGTACGTCATGAAGAGGAGGTGCAGTTAGTCCAGCTCGTGACTTCCATCTCAAGTCCAGAATTACTGTAGATCGGTGATTCTTGAAACCAGGCTGGAGAAGATCAGATGAGAAAGCTCACACTCTAGGTATATTTTCAGACCTTTGTCAGTAACTCCTCACCTACCTCTACTTTAGCTCCATTAGAGCAGAAGGACCACAATACCTGACTCAGACGAAGAGGTTACCACTGACATTGATGATCACATCTTCGAGAGCACAAGGGACGCTTGGTAAAGTGACCATATCATCACCCTATTAGTATTCAGGTAAAGTATGGTATTGATCACGGAACTATGTGTAGACATATGCAAAATTGCAGATCTTGCTAAGGTACTGTTGGTATTTACTTCCAAAACTTGCAGTGCGCTCGTGCTTTATACCTATCTAAGGCAAGCTACCTACTCAATATCTGTTTTCTATTGAACTTCCTATTGTTGCTTAACTTCAGGGGTTCTATTCATAACGCAGTGAGAAGCAAGCCAATAAATGATTGCGTTTCTACGAAGAAGTGTTGGAAGTCCGTGCCCAGGTTGCCCAGTGAATGGCACTGGGCCGCCCATTCACCGGCACTCCCTTCCAGGTATTTAGGCTGCCCTGGTTTCCGTTTCTCCTCTTCCGTTAAACAACAACAACAATCAAGCCCTTTTCGTTGTCGCCTTTTCCAGCCCACCGATAAGAAGTCAATAGACTCGGCTATTGTACATCTTGACACTAGGCTCAAGAAGTCTTTGAAGGTTATAGATATAAAATCCCCTTTTTTCTTCCTTTCTTTCCTTCCTTCTCTTGGATCTTCCTTTTCTTCTTCAGCCGAAGTTGAGCTTAGATTATTTTTCTTTCCCATCGTCGAAGACAGTTCCATCCGAGTTTCGAACATTGACTTCAACTACCTGCACATCATTCAATCTCGACAGAACTTTATTCCAACTTGACTACATCTCCCAAATTTCAATCAAAATTTCCAACACAACAGACAAAAGAATCAACACACATATTTCATCCAAACCCCCTACCTCAACCTCTATATATCACCCCACCCCAAACTTCTCTCCCAGCATTATCCAAAATGGATAACACCAACTTCCCTCCCCAGCCTCCCAACTTTGCCGCCGAGTCTCTGGGCTCGGTTTCATCCGAGGATGCACCAAGCGGTGACCTCGTCTTTCTTGTCGGTCCCTCCGAGGAGGAAGTCCCGGCCGACATCATCGGCCTGCGCGAAGTCTCGTCGGTCTTTGCTGAACTCCTGGCGCCCTAAACCAATGAAATGCAAGGCATTTCATACCCCGGGTCTGGCTCTGCCTCCCGCTTCCCCGGGAGATCGCTCTCCCAGATGACGACGCTTTCGCAATGAAAGCAATTTTTCACGCCCTCGCTTTCCCCGGCCAGTTCATCCGGCCTGCCACCCCTGCTGCGCCTGCTGGCCCCAGTGCCAGAGAGTTCCTCCACCTCGCGGTGGCAATTGCCAAGTACAAATTGGCAACCAACATGTTCGTCCCCTGGCCCCGCTGGTTCGCGGCGGTTGTCGAAAAGGTCAGGGGGCCGGACGGAACGGACCAGGAGATGGTCTGGCTGGTTGCTGCTGCGTGGGCCTTGGGTCAGAAAAGACTGTTTGCGGAGCTGGGCTTGGACCTGATGGTCAAGCACGAGGACAGAGGGGCTGGAAGCCTTTTTCGGTTCTGTGAGAGGGATGGGGTCGTGCAGAGGGTGCTGCCGATGAAGTTTTGGTGTAAGTGTCCAATCATATCCCTCCGCTTGTGTCAACTGTCATTGGATTCGCTGAACATGAAGCTAACTCACTTTGATTTGTTTTTCTATAGGCCTGATTGAGGGGCGTGCGGCTCGTCTGCACAAGCGGGTCGTGGACCTCGTTCGCTCGAGGGCCCATGACGGGTGCGGCTGCGGTGAAAGGGTCGAGCTCAACAACTCGTGGGCCAACGTTTACGACGAGTACGGCTGGATTGCGACCGTCCCGCTGAGCGAGCTCCTTAGAGCGGCTGAGCCGCTGGCCGAGCGGGAGGCGGCTACTGTGGCGGAGGAGTGCGAATACATGGGTGTGAGGGAGTTGGGACCGGCGGCTGTCAAGGAGGAGCTGAAGAAGTTTAAGAGGGAGGCGAAGATCTGTTTTGACTGCGTGCTGATGGACGAGGGATCTCATTCGGTTGAGAACAGTGTCTTGCATTGACTGTGATTAGGTGAAGGGATGATGGCAAATGGCAACGCTAAACCATGAAGATTCGGGGAGTTGTTGCTTTGCTTTGAGACAAGGAGAAAGAACTTGTTTGTTGGTGCCGGATTTGCTTTTCCTCGAAAACGTTGGCTCCAGATGTCTGCCCCGAAACATTTCTTGTTTCCAAACATGAAATACAAACCCGCTCGAAGTGAACAAAGTGGGCACGTTCATCAGCCGTTCCTGCAGCAGCAAGTAAAGATGTGAGTGAAAGGCAATTCAAGACCTGACGGGTATAGAAAAAGAGGGGTTTGTCGAAGTCATCGTTCATCAAGTCATCATTGGATCTTTTGAACAGTATTCGCTTACTCGCCGGCCAAGGTATAAGTACGGACAGCTCGCCTCCACTCCCAGCTTCTCGAACTCATCAACATACTTGCACGGAAAAATAAGTTCGATGTTGATGGCAATTTGAACCTCACTTATGAGTGCGCGCACCCTAGGTATTTCGTGCTTGATTACCATCAGCTATGTCGTCGGTTCGGCAGACTCGGCAATGTCAGGCCCACTGGGGAGGACGAGTACATACCCGCCCATTGATCTTTTGTTACTTTCAGGTACAGAGGCAGTAAAGAGGCACCAGAGGATGTGCCCTGGATGTGTGTGCGGGAACGGAGAACTAGATCCTCAAGCTGTCCAGAAGGAGTTGGAAAGGATACAGAAGGAGGCCAGGATCTGCATGTATTGTGTGGAGCTGGAGAATACAACCGGAATGGTGTGCACTCATCTGGACTGAATGTCACCGCTCGTAAGATAGCATGACTTCTGCCCTGTCCAGCGCTCAAAAGAGGGGATGATCTACAACTGATTCCCCGAGTTTATTCGGTAGCTTCCGCAGGTCCTACACGGCTTTTCTCATCATGATGATGGATCAGGTGGGACTCCAAAGACGCGCAGCTGATAGAGGACGGGCTACTAGAGGATACCGCGGCGAGACCGTGATTGATAAAAGCTCTTCTTACATTGCATTGCTCTCTACCACAGGAAAAATATCCACTTGGAAGACCCAGTGTGTCAAGGCTTGTCCCCCCAAGCTTTGAGAAGATGGCAGGACCAAGCCTTGACGACCTAAACCCCTTAAACCCAACTTCCTCTACCTCCAGCCGCCACCTCCATCCTTCACCATCAACAAAAATGACAAAACCGTTGCGCTTGTCGAGCTTGGGCTTTTATCCCTTTAGGTGAAATATTGACTCTGTAGTCTGCGTCCAGTGCTGTCCTCCTTTGTCGGATCCTCCGACCTGTATCATCGCAATCCAAACACATGCCCAGGGCCCAAACATGTCGAATCACTCGTCAACCAGATCAAAAGGGGACAAAGCCGGGGGTAACCTGAACACAGTCTACAGAGCCGGTAAGGGATAAAAGCCCCTGGCGGGTCGCAAAGCGCAACGGTCACCCCAGCACGGCATGCCTATCGCCGGTTCACTGAAAAGTCCATATAACCTGAAGCTCGTTGAAGAGCCACCCCCTCGCCGGAGAGAAAGAGTCTCAGTGGTTGCCGCAGCGAATATCCAGACCACAACTAAAGTGGGTGTCGGAACATGCTCACACGACCACTGAGACTAATCCTCTCCTGCGCGGGTGTGGAGGTGGACAGATCCAGTCCCGGTACCGGATGTGCCCCAATTCAACGCGCGTCCAGCAACTTCAAGCAAACCCCCTAGGCATATTACCTAACATGTTGATGTTCTCGCATCGAGCCTTTCGCATTTATCTTCTTCATCAATGCAGGGTGTTTTTGCCGGATATGTCGTCTCAAGTTGTCATGACGAGGGTAGGCCTTCGGACAATCTGGACAACAATATTTAATCTCTTCCGAGTCTCGACGACGGTGTGTTTTCTGGTGACGCTCTAGGTGTGCCGGAACACAGAAATGTTTCTGGCATCCATCTTCCGCGCACCTGTAGGGCTTCTTGTGGCACTTCTGGTGTGTCCTGTCATGGCACAACTATGTTAGAACCTGTGCCTCAATGGCCGATAAAGGTGCATGAAAGAGACATACTTGAGCGCCTTTTGACTGGGTCTTGTTTCCTTGCAGTTGGGATAACCGCATATGAATTGATCAACGCCCGAGCTGGTTGGGCTTGTCGACGAGCTGCTTTCGGTGCCTCTTTGCCATGCGATATCCAGAGTGTGTGCCATACTCGGGTTGCCGGTGGTTTGCCATCCCAAGGAGCTCATAAAGGCACAGGCGTTTTGGCCAAGCTGGGGTGTTTCAACAAGTTGCTCCTGATTCATGGGGGGACTTGAGCCGTGGATGTACTGAAGGTCCCATGGCTGCATCGGCATGTCCACAACCGGTGACAAAGCCAAGTCCAGTTGCATCAGTGGAAGACCTTGAATCATCGGCCTTGGGGCATGAGTCGAAACCCATCTGGACACGTCGGCATCGCTCCCAATAAGTGTGGTTATCTGCTGAAGGGCTAGATCAGAGTCGGGATGCTGCCAATCAAGGTCTTTGCAGGCCTGGCTTGTCTGGTAAGGTAGGCATTGTGGCACCCCTTCGAAGGCGAGACTCTCGAAATTGTTGCCGTAGCTGTTGTTATAGTATGTGTTGTTGTTGTAGTTGTTGTTGTAGTTGTTGTTGATCTCGTTGACCTGGGAGCTCCACTGTCCCAGATCCCACCATGCTGTCCCATCTCCTTCTCCGCCACCTCCCCCCAGCTGACCAAAAGTAGGATTATTTGCCAAATCAACACTCGAGGAAAAGGTGCAGCTATAGCCCAAGGGCCCTGTGAACAAGAGCTCGTCGCTACATCTTTTTCCCGACTGTTGATTTGGCAAATAATCGCTAGCTTGATCACTGTAACATTGCCAAATACTCTGGTGCCTGGTGGGGGGTTATAGCGCCCCCACCGGTGCGCTTTGTATTGATTGGGGTTGTGATCCTGTGCGGTTGAGATATTGGTCAGTCTGGGTGGTCTCGCAAAGGTTAGGTAGATTTGGGGATGGGTGTCTACCGAAGAAGGAGGGATTGGTGCTCCCGAAGTGATCGGTGAAAGGACGGGAGGCCGCCCTCGAGTGTATCCTGTCGCAGAAAGAAGCATCAATCCTACGAGGCCTACAACCCCTCATATATCTCGTTCGAGAACTGTCAGAGGGCCAGACAACGGTCCTGGGAGGGAACCTTGTTAGGCATCCCCGCCTCTTGGCGTGGAGGCATACTCGTTGGGCGGCATGACGCATGCATGATGCAGCATTCCGGGTCGCATCCGGAGCCTGCCTCAACATCTGTTTGCTATCATTGGACGCGGTGGTTCTAACGTGGGATTCTTAGATCTATGGATGGACGGAAGGGAATGGTGAATGTTAAGACGCAGCCAATTGCGGTGAATAGGATGGGGAATATGATTGAATCAACAGAACATGAAACCAAAAGTGTCAGCCATTCACATGCAAGCTATAGGCATGCCTCAAGTCAAACGAGGTGTGTGGCTTGCGGGATGCAGGCTAATATGCGGTGATGTTGGCAGCTCGACCTCATCACCAAGGAAGGTGCGTTTGTATCTCTGGCCGCATCCTTACGGCAAGTTCCACTGAAGGAGGCAATTGCCCAACTTCCATCTTCTCCTCTCCGACTCCTTCTTCACAACCTACTCCATCGACCGTCCAGAACTGCCCTCCTTCTATCACTTCCCGCCCACGCTTTCTCCTTGCTCAAGAGCCCGCGAGGCAGCTGGCAACATGGGCGACTCTACCACCAGCCAAGTCTCACCAACGGGTGACATCATTCTCGTCGTCGGCCCTCCTGAGGAGAAGCAACTACGACTCAGGGTTTCATCCACAATCCTTCGATCGGCCTCCAAGGTCTTTGATGCCATGTTCTCGCCCCCTTGGATCGAAAGCACCCGCACGCTCTCGCCCGAATCTCCGAAGGACATCGAACTTCCCGAAGATGACGCCGAGGCAATGAAAGCGATTTGTTACGCCATCCACCACCGTCCCGAAATGATCCCCTTCGTTGATACAAGTGGAAAGCAAATCTTACAGGCTGTCCGTACAATCGACAAATACGACTTATCTACAGCCATGCAATTGGTAACCGACAGGTGGCTTCGTCATCAGTTACCGGCCAAAAGCGTGGAGGACCTGCTGTACATGGCCGCGGCGGCCTCGGTGTTGAAGAATCACGAGGCCTTTTCCAAGCTCACTTGGCTTGCCATGATCACCCACAAGGGCAGCTACCGTCCCTTGCTCAACGATGACCGATTCAAGGAGTTGTTTCCTGCTGGGTTCTTTTGTAAGCACTGTCCACTACCGTATAACCTCGCCAAACTCGTATATCGGAACTGTAGGGTTAAACGCCTAAAATACCATGTTGGTCGTTTTCTATGTGCTTTTTGTGCACATAAATGGCCTTTAACCCCCACATGACATACATATACGAGTTTCACGAGATAATACGGTATGCAAAAGTTACCGAACTGTTAGAACCTCATGAACCCGTTCACCCTTAACTAACAGCTTTTATCACATGCAGTGCTGCTCTCAGAGCAAACGTTTCAAATTCGCGCAAGGATTTTCCAGATACTGCAAGAAGCAGAACGCTCTGCAACTTGTGAGTGCGCGCAGTCTCTTCGATGGAAAATAAGTTCGGCAAAACCAAAATTCGACATCTCTGGCAATAGTGACAACTCGATCATGGAAGGTTTGGGTGACGCGATTAGAGTGGTCACAGCGCAAGCTGTTTACGAGAGTGGCAGCTGTGAAAGCAGCAACCACTACGTGCCAAAGGATGCCCACCTCCGTCGAAGTTTTCCAGACTGGATGCAGAGCGAGACCAGTATATGCCTGCGATGCCTCCAAGAAGACCCTGCCATGGAAGAGAAATACAAGCATGAGAGAAAAAAAGGTCGAGTGGACAAATCCCGAGCTGGAACGATTATACCTGTATTGAGGTAAACCGTCGATGTATGTATGGTCAACCATTCACTTATAGTAGAATCAGTCGAAAGGAAAGCTATCGGCAGCGTATGTGGCTTCGGAATGATGGGATCCTTCGAAGCCGGTAACAGTTTTGGCTGAGACTTGCACCCAATCCTGTTACTGGCTTCCGCATCCGCTTCTGAAGCCACTTGACGTCTAACGAGACTAGATGGACAGTCTAATACACGTACCAAACACTCTCAACTATGTATGGCCGTGGAGTGTGACTGGTGAGTGCAATTCTTCGTGGGCTTGACGCCCAAGAAGCGGATTGACCACTCTCGAATATACACCAACGTTTCGTTCAAATATTCTATTCTTCCCAGATCACACTGCTTTGGCGCTCACCCAAAGCTTGCTCTTCTGCTTCTCTGAATTGGCAAACGATTCTTGCACCTTCCCCCCCTCCCTCCCCCCGCACAACCAGGGTGTTGGATGATCCCGGAGCGTCCATGAATGAAAGAAAGTGGAAGGGGACCTATCTTGAAGTCCAATTCGAAGGGCAAGTATTCAGTACCAGGACTTCCCGCACCGAGCCCCCGGGAGGTCTTAGCTTGGCGCACTCAATTTCGACTTTTCGCGCATCACCTGTTGTACTTACCCAGATCGGTGATCCCTCCTCCGCGCCATAGCGGCTTTTATTATCAGCCGCAAAGATCAAGATGAGGGGTGTTTCATCGAGCCTCAATTTTTTGAGACAATATGCTACTTAGAGGACCGGTGGCCATATTGTTTGTAGCAGCAACATTTGGAGCTTCTGCTCATCGATAAGAATGAAAAAAGGACACTCGATGAAACAAGGAATGTGTGTACGAGATCCCGCCCTCGAAACCACCGATATGTGTAGATTGGAGGACAAATATTTGGGTTGCAATGGAAGGAGGGATGTCATTGGACAATTGACGGGTTCTTCTGCGTTCAGAAGCTTGAAGACAATGTTTGTAGGGTGGCGCGCGAAGTCCTTCCCAATTGGAAAGCGGAAAAGAATATAGCAATGGGTATGTTCTATTCGACGTGTCCAACTTGTCTACGACGCATTGCCCTGTTGCTACCGGTCACTGACACCCTTCCACCAGGTGCGCGGAATGCAGAACACCCTAGCTTCTCGATCTCCTTCGGCGGCCCCTCTTGAACGCATCCTCTCCGTGTTTCTTCAAGTGCTTCAGCATGTTATCCTTTCGATTGTACGTTTTCCCACACCCCAGAAATGGACAAGGGGACTTGGTCACATCTTCGGAATGTGTCTCCATGTGCCGGTCAAGATCACGTTTGTTCGTGAAAGCGCGTTCGCAATTTGAGGTGGTGCATTTATGCGGCTTCTTGTGGTACCGCTGATGTCGTCTGCAGTGGCAAGTAATGTCAGTGACCATGATGTAGCTTGTGGGGACAGGAAGGTTGCATGTCTACGAGATCGACTTTGCCTCTCTGGTGGTGCAAGTGAGAAAAGAACACGTACTTTAGTTGCCCGGGTAGCCCAGGTGTATTTGGACTTGCAGCCTGGATACTTGCACTTGTATGGAACCGGGTCTGGGATCTACTGGACTTGTTGGTGAGGTTGCCGAAGTTGGGGTAAAGCTCATGGCTGAGAACCACGTGCCTGATGATGGAGCTGTATCAGGAGATTCCGCTAAAGTCGCGTATGAGGTGCCAAAGCCAGGGTCGGGAGTGAAATCGAAGTCGGTGTTTTGTGAATTCCAAGCGCAGGACGGAGCTGACAGCAAGCCGAAAGGCATTGAGCAAGCCAAGTTGAATTGGGTTTGGTGAATAGATGGATCGTTGGATTGATCAAGTGTTGCTTGAAGGGGGGCCAAGCTTGCATTGGTAACGGCGTCGTCAACGATCTCATGCGGTGGGAATCCGCCCAAAAGTGCTTGAGTCGCGGATGGTTCCGTTGCCAATAAGGAGCTCGTATCTGGCTGAAGGAACTGTTGTGAGAAGATTCTGGGCGTTTGCTGCACAGACCGCTAGTCCGTTTGACAGCGGTTCTGGCACTTCCCAGAATCCCCTCCTTTGCAGACCTTCCTCCTCTTTGTATCACCAGCTCTATATAGCTGGTGATCCTCTCCAGCTTCAGTTAGCTGGATCCCTCAATACATCATCATCATTCCATCATTTCGTGATCCATCTCATAACTGTCTTTGAACTTGGAAGAAATCAACAGTCCCGGCGTCGACGTTCAGACCCAGTACGCCTGATGGAGCATGGAGGTACCGGTTGCTGAACAGCCCCATTAATTCTAGCGGCTCGCACTGAAGTAGGTCGCTCGAGTTCGTTCTGCGTGTGATTCGATTACCAGGCTCGCTGTGGTTCTTTCTGGTGCCGTTTGGTGCCTTGTTCGGCTATCGCCTACATTCATACCTTGCATACCTGCCTACCTGCCGTGACAATGCAACTTGAGTGCATTAACACCATGGCTGGCTTTTAGCGGGACTTCAGCGGGCCTTCTGAGTGCTGCATGTTAGTGGCCCCTACAAATCTTGCTTTTCCCGCACGATCACGGCCATAAGCTCTGCAGACCATAAAAGGTGATAATAGGACACTCCTCGACATCAGCGAACCACATCTACCAAATGCGGAACCATTTGTACCTACTATATACCAATCGACGAACTTCCCACAATTTGCCTGACAATGCTCTTTGAATCTGTAAAGGCTATCAACATGGAATTCGTGTGGAGTGGCGAACACGTTCTCAACCCGGGAAAGTCCAATCTGAGACGCGCCATGGGACATCCTTCAAGGCCCTCTCGGCAACACCCAACATGCTGGTGTTTGGTTCATGCACGGCAGTTCTCGAGGCGATCATACCTCTAGCAACTGCCCGAAAAGCCGCACGAACTGCTGTTTCCGAGCTGCGATGCACCTCGTGCGTGCTTGAAGCAACCGGGATGGGCATGAAAAATACGGTAACAATACACTCGGAATTCCGCTAATCCGCCGAGGACCACCCTTATGACGGGTAACTTACACCATCAAAGTTTCCATTTCACTCGGGCATGTATGTTTTTTTCAAATCGCATCTCTGCATCGGTATTTCAAGCAGTGTTTTGCGGAAAATCATTCAACCAGGTTACCTGGTTGGGAAACAGGAATGTGCGTACAATTTCATCATGCAGCATAGGTCCCTTCTTGCATTAGCTCTCTCCTGTAAGCCGGAGCAATTTGCTTAGAGCTGTCTCCTCGATCTTCCCATCGACATGACCCACGTGGGATAATTTGCTCTTCACGCAGAAAAAAGTAGGTGTTAAACAAAAAAAGAAAAAAAAGAAAAAAAAAAAACCAGAAAAAATCCTACTTGTATCGCGAAAGCTAATAAGTCCATCATGTATCCAATCACAACTGAAAAATATCAAAGACAAAAAATGCGTTTTCTCATAAAATCCAACTCGACCTCGCCCTCGTCCCGTCGTTTCTTTGATCCGACTAAAACACTGTGGTCTTTTCTTGTCAACTTGTGCTCGAAAATGCGAGAGTCTGGGGGGGCATGAACTGGAGAAGAGGAATCTAGGACTTACCGCTGTGGGAGACCCGAGACATTTAGCGCACGGCCTGAGGCGCCGTTTCCTAGTTCTTCCTGGGGTGCATGTGTGTCCGGTTGCTGGCCGAGCCGTGGTTGTTACTTGCACTTGCTGTCAGTGTCGGCGGGGCGTCGCTGTTGGTGTTGGTGTGGGCGTTTGGGTTGTCGGGGGCGTTGGCGTGGGGGTTGAGGTTGGCATTGGGGGAGAGATCAATGTCGGTGGCGATGTTGCCGTTCCCGTTCGGTTCAAGTAGGTGTAGCTGTTGAACTACTTGTAGCTGTTGTTGTTGTTGCTGTTGAAGTAGTTGTTGCGGTTGTTGTAGCTGTTGGTTGTGTTGCTGTTGTTGCGAAGGCGGTGGTACATGGAGTGGTAAACTCGGATTATGGGGCACCAGGAGCGTGTCCCAGTCATGGCAGCAAAGGAGGCTGCACCGGCCCATCGAAAAGAGCCTATCCGCCGGTTCTGGGGGTTCTTGGTAGACCATGAAGCCGATAACACCGCGAAAATGTGCGTCCAAGTGGCCATTCAATGCCACCCTCAACAATACCTCGAGCTTGACCCCTCCAATTACGAGGACATCTCGGCCGGAGGGATCATCAAAGTAGCCGATACGGTTGGAGGTCGGGTGGAATTTCTCGTAGTTAACAACACCCAAGCGAGCAAGAGTGTGTGCGGACACCAAAGAGAAATCATTGTCTGGGGTGATGAGGAAGGATGCCGGATTGTAAAGGTGTGCTTGTCTTCCATTACCGACATCTATCTTTGCCAATGCCGGCCTAACAGCCGGGTGGTCGATGAAATGTTGACCGTTGATCTTGTTCTTGTTCATGTTGTTTGCGTTGGAGGTTTCTGCTAGCAGTTCCAAAATGTTTGTGAGGATCTGGAGGAGAACGAAAAATATTTCTAGCTCTCTCTAACTTCTTATACTAATCTGGCCAGGAAAAAAATAATCCAAGGATGCATACCTCTAGGTCAAAAGGCCGGGAAATGCAACAAATGCGTTCTTGCCAAGATATATCGGACTTCCGTCCGGCCTAATGCGGCTTCTCGAGTGTCTCCTGACCATATAACACAGATAAGGCAAGTGCGTTTTTTTTTCATGCCCACAAATTCTGGCGTGAAAAACAGTTTCGCCTTGCGGAAATCAGAAAGAATCAGGTTCGTCATACATCTGGTTCTCTCTCCTGCATGAGATCTCCGGGGACGACATGGATGGGGGTGTAGAACTAGAGATTCAACATGTCTTGAACATATATTGGACAAGCATATATGCACAACTTGCCCTTGTTTTCCATACATGTACATATATGTTCCCAAAACTGTCCTTCCGTCAGTCCGGATTTCAAGATATTAGATGGTAGGCTGTGAGATAAGCCCAGACGCCGGCATCGAATAAGCTGCAGTAAACTATTTTGAAGAGTGCACGTCCGGTATCATGCGTCTCAGTCTGGCAGTACATGAGACCTTTTGCCGCTCTGAGTGTTGGATATTCTGGGCGGACATACGGCACGCTTCATATAAAAAATAAGATGCAGTGCGTGTCTCCGAAACTTCTAAGTCCCCAGATCCACCATATCAAGACTCAACCTTTCATTCCGTTTTTCCTTTTCATTCATCGTCAACCCCAGCCAGAAGCAGACACTCTTGACCATTTGCACCTTTTTCCTAAAATCTTTTCAACCAGCCTGGAAGCCAGGAAGCCACAATGCCGTCCGAATTTTTCTACGGCGACTCGGAGCACGAAGATGACGAGTTATGGGATGAGATCCGGAAATCCGGTCCCAGCAGCCCCTCCCTGCCCGTGATCCAACCTGTCCAGCCTGTGCCTGAGAGACCCTCGGTCTCTATTAGAGGTAGTACCCAATGGCGAAGCTACAGTTCAGCGTACTACTCCAGAGAGCACAATCCCTTTGACGGTGAGTTCAGGCATGCCCTTTGTAAAAACTCGGGCCAAGCCTATGAGGCTCCCGCCTCAATTCTTACTCCGGAGTTCCTTGTCTCTCCAGCTGGCATTCCGCCTGCTGCTCAAGTTGCTATTCCAGCTGCCGGGGTTCCTCCACCTCTCCCTCCAGATGCCACTCCAGCTGCCACATCCCAGCGGCACAACAGGGGCAATGCAATATACAACGGAAGGATCAGGCCTGGGGTCTTTAGATTTCCTAGCTCTTATCCGTCTTCACCAGCTTTTTGTTGGAAGGCGTCACCCCGAATGAGTTGAATGGAAGCTCGAGTGCTAGTGGAGCGGCTACCAGGGTCATTTTGACCCCCAATGACGAAGACCAAGATCCCCAGCCGAACGCAAATTCGGACGAGGCATTCGGGTCCGGGTCGTTGTCCCGGGCCGAAGAGACGAACAACAACTCGAATCCGGGTAATGGAGGGGTTATCTCTACCATTCGGAGAATAATTTTGACGTCGCCCAACTGTTCTGAGTTTAGGGATGAGCTGCGCTTTCCTTCGTACGGGTGTTAAAGTCGAGTTTTTGTGATCCTGCCAAACTCTGTCTGACTGTTATTTGTATCCTTCCTGTGATCCTTGTGTTTTTTTTTTTTTTTGTTTTTTTTTCGTTTGGCACTGTCCTTTCTCACTTGGCCGCGCTTTTCTTTCCCGAGCTTTCCTTCTTCTTCTCTTCTTCTTTCGAGGAGGCAACAACAACCAACCGGGTGACCTATAAACATCACCCGCCCACACCGCCGGCAACAACGAATGATATGTCATCAACCAACGAAAACTCACATCATGATCAGTCAGCACATTCGGCAACCAGTCCTCACTCACTCACTCCCTCAACGGCACTTCACCGCCCACAATCACCCACTCCCACCCGAAAAGAAAGCACAAACAAACAAGGGTGGAAGGGTCATCAATTGCGAATCGACCGGGGGACGTAAAGCAAGCTGGAAAGAAGTAGAAGAGCCTTATTTAACATAGCCGGAAGACGCCAGTTGCGGTACTACCACAAGGGGGTGGGTGGGTGACAATCGCTCTGTGGTTTAGCGGCCCCGGGTGCAACAGGTAGCAATGGAAGCTGCGCACCACACCGCTCGACCACGGTGACCTTTCTGGGTTGTTGTTGATGAAAGGTTGAGAAGGGAGGACTTATAAAGCACAACTACAACCCGTTTACGACTTTCTCCTCGCAGCCAATTCAATCACGTTCATACAACACCTAAGGTACTAACACTTCGACAAAACGGTCATGTCGCAATGCCGACACGTGGGGGTTTGTGTTGGGAAACGGGAATTCTGGTACGGTAATGATCAAGAGCATGGAAGTTCACAGGACTGAAGCGAGGAAAAAGCGGGAGAAAGGAGAATAAGGAGAGAAAGTGCGACGTCTATAAACACTCAAAGTTTCGTCGGGCGGAATGTCGTGGGATTACTCGGCGACAGTTATCTCGTACCTTTGATCAAGGCGGTTTTGGACACTCTTTGGACATCGGGGTTGGAGATTTCGTCCTCCATTTGACTATATTCTACTGCGTCATGACATCTTTGTATTGTGCCTCTAGCCACCTCTTGTCTCAATGATTAGTCAATTAAACATTAGTTGCGTATTGAACGAGTGGTAAGACTCTGAGTCCCATGTCATCATTTACCTGTTCCACACCTGCCCCCCTTCCAACTTTCGACTCAAGACTTTGCCTTGCTTCATCCTCATCTCAAACATCATAATCCCCCGCCTCAGTAACCTCCTTCGCAAACCCCTTCCAAAATTCACAAGGCGTCCTCTCATTCTGGTCATCATTTACTGTCGTAAACCCCCAATCGCCCACGTTTAACACACCTCCCAGCCTCTCCTCGCTAGCAGCCGCCTTCGACGCATCAGTAGCAATGCCCGAAGGTCTTCCCCAGCTAATCACCGGTGGCAGGTTCAACAGCCCCTTGCGGTACTTGTTCGGATCGCCACTGACAATAAAAGAGGCAAAGTAACTTTGCATAGCCATGCTGATGCCTGAGACGAAGGGCGCGAGGGCCGGGGCAAAGAGGGTAGAGAGGCAGTCGAGAATGGTTTGCGGCGAAGAGGAAGACGAGGGCGAGGGCGTGGAGGTGAAGAAGGTCGGGAGAAGGTCGGTAGCGTGCAGGTAGGGAAAGACGGAGTATTGCATCAGGTAGATTCGTGAAGGGGTGTAGGCTTCTGCTAGGTCTGAAGAGTTGGGTTCGATTAGCATGGGGTTGCGGAATTGGTGGTGATATTGATGGAGGATGGCATGACGTTGGGTTAAGGCTGTTATACTCGAGCTGGGATGTCTCACTAGAAGCGGGTGAGGTGTTACTCGCTTGAGCGTTGCGCAGGGGGCGGCAGGGATGGGAAAGGGTAGGAAGAGACGCGCGGTTGTAAGGCGCTTCCTTGGGATGGGGTAGCGCAAGGGTACATGATCATGTGCTTCATGAAGGGAATGGGGGAAGCAAGACAAGAAAAACCTGATGACTCACATCTCACATTGCACGTAAAGCAACTGTCCCTCATGAACGCCGCCATGCGTGTCGCTTGACTGTCGTACTTCCTCTTCCCATCAGCACTCTTCTTTCCCGGCACCGGGTAGAACTGTTCGACCTTCTCAGCTTGACCGCCCGCCCTCGTATAGCTCGGAAAGACAGCATCGAGAAAGCCAGAAAACTGTTCGTTTGTTCTGATGGCGCCGCTCACGAAGAGACTCGACTCGTCCTTGACATGCGATACCACCAAGCTCATTTCGCTCCCCGAAGGTCCCTTCCAAAAGTTTCCTTGCGCAAATTCGAGGAGTGGCATCTGGCGAATCAACTTTCCGTCGGGCGTCGGTCCCACGGCGAATGTTCCGGGCGTTTGCGAAGCCTGGAGCGCGGCGTTGGCCTTTGCAAGCGCATCGGGCGAGGCCTTTCGGAGGCAGTCAACCGTCGCTTTCCCAGAACCTGAACCACACCCTGCCAATCCTCCAAACTTCTTGAAGATGCCGTCCACAGTCCCGTTCCGATCCCAGGCCATTTGATATGCTGGACTTTGCAAGATCGCCCTTTGGAACATGGGGTCGAGATTTCCACCCTCGGCCACAAGGTGGTGCATGATGGACCCCGCTCCTGCGGACTCCCCCATTGCGGTCACACGCTTGGAGTCACCACCCACCAGGCCAATGTAATCCTTGACCCACTGAAGAGCCGCTCGCTGGTCATGCAAACCGACATTTGGAACCGCAGAGTTCTCCATTGTTGTGCCGGCGAGCCAGCCATAAGTGCCGAGGCGATAGTTGATTGACACGAAAATCATGGAGCCGGGGCTTGGAACCGACTGGGTGAGGAGAGAGCTGCCATCATAGAAAAACGGTTGGAGAGACTCCTTTGAGCCAAAGAGATAGGCGCCGCCGTGGATCCAGAACGCCACTGGGAGAGACGCAGGTTTCTTTGAAGCACCGGAAAGGTCGCGGAGTGTCTTGCCTGGGACGTACAGGTCAAGAAAGAGACAATCCTCAGAACCGCCACTGAAGAGCGGGATGGGAAGTCCTCCTAGACTGTTTAATGGACGTTCAAGGTCAGCAACGTCGAAGTTATTTGCCAGCTGGGTATAGGTGGGCATACAACTGGTTGAGGGCAGCACCGATGGGAGACTTGTTGCCTGGACCCATGAGGTTCAGTCCAGACACTGCGGTTTGGATGCACTGTGGTCCATAGCTGCCGTTTTGGATAGTGTTGTTGAATTGTGGCGGCGCAGGTTTCGCCCAACGGAGGTCTCCTATCGGAGGAGCGGCATAACGAATGTTTCGGAACACATAACTGCGTTTGTCAGCTTTGGAGGCGAAGCGAGAAAAACAATTTGAAGACTCACATATCGCTGTTCGACCGGTAGCTCGACGCTCGGTATGAGCCATATGGAAGAGTAAGGACTGGCAAACCACTGGGAGATGGGAACTTTACGCCTAAAGATGCCGAGTCTATGATGGCGGAACACAAAGAAAGGCAGGCAAGTGAAAGAAAAAGGAATGTGGTGCTTTGGAACATTTTGGATGCAGCAGGTACTAAAAGAGTGACATCAACAGGCAAAAGGAACGTCCAAAGAAGAAACTAAAGAAGAACACCGCCAAGCTTCCAAGCACGAGTCACGAACTCCTGGGGATTCTATCAAGATGAAGAAAGGATGGGAAAGCGATGGGGCTCATCGCACTGTTCAAGCTGGGCTTGGGCTTGGGGATATAGAACTGCACTTCCCCAGCTGAAGGAAGTTTGTCATGCTTTCCATTGACCTATCAATCCGTTCCTCCTTCAAAGCATAAATCACGTCCATAAAAACACTCGGAATGTTGTGCCACCCACCCCCTAATATCTTCAAGAGGGTTGGTTCCCGAGCAGGATCTCCGGGGCTGGACAAATGACATTTGAAACAGCTCGATTCCAAGAGGAACGTTCTTGCGCCACCAGATTAGAAGCCAAGATGGGTTTATGTGGTGTGAGTGTCGCCTGGAACTACCATTGGCGACTATCGCAGCCGGACATTAGCCACCCGACCACTCAACTGTTCGTCGTCGTTGGTCGAGGTTGTCGAGACCCCTGGACGGGTCTAGTCTAGCATCTGGGTGGTTGGAGAGTAGCCAATCAGAGAGCGAGAAACCGCCCTTTTGGGAAAGTCGCAAATTAGCCCTGAGGCTTAAGAGGCGCTTGGTCTTGGCGATCTAACGAACCACAGCATCGGAACTGGGGGGTTGTTGTCTGCAAGCAACGAGACGAAGGGAGCATGGGTCTTGATATTTTCGAGTTCAGAGGCCGCAGCTAATATGCAGGCTACACAAGAAGCGTGGGTTTGAGGCCAGGTGCATGGTGAAACGGTAGGGGATTGGGGTCGAGAGGTCAGGATCGTCGTGAGACCGATTGGCTGATTGTTTCGGAACGTTCCTTGGTTGGATCGTGAGCGAAAGTTCGTCGTACACTGTTGCTATCGCGGGGAGGGTGGTGAGACTACAGTTGTAGCGCAATGGGCCGTTCCGTGCCTGGGAATTGTAACCGTATGTGTCTGTCATATGTTTGGGTTTCAGAACCTAGAAAGGGCCGGTTAGCTGATGGTCATCATTCATGATGAGGAATAAGCACATTGTCGAACTGGGAAGCGGAGAGAGCGGTTGTGGTTAATGATTATGGCCATCAGTTGTGGTGGCTCGGAGGTTTCAACACAAACCGATTCAAAAAGAAACATTTGTCCAGTGGTTTGGGATTTTGCGAGAAAATGCAAGCAAAGTGGAAGTTGGGAGACGGAAGAACACTACCTAGCTTGCGAGTGACAAAAAGTCAAACTTGTCTTGGCATGTTTGAACTTTTCATGAGCCCTATCGTGACTTCCTCGAATCGAGAGTTATCTGGATGGGCCCCATAATCTTTGGCCACAGCCGTTACTGCAGTGGTAGTCCAGTTTCCATTGTTCGTCTGGCCTTCGGTGATTGCTTAGTAGTTGGCAACTTCCGTCAGCTTGCATCGCTTCCACTGTGAGACAAACGTTGAAATGCAGACACGCCAATGACCTTGACATATTCTTATATCTCGATTTGATCATGAATATCAATCATGTCGGTGTCCCAGTTTAGCCAGAAGTACCGCTTGTAGGGTGGTTCTGGGTCACTACAGTGGGGGAAATAGTCGGCGGCGGAAACTCGCTGGTATAAGCCCAGATCTCGGCCTTCTCGGCCTTCTCGGCACTTCTGCAGCAGGGCTGGCACTGGGGTCGGCGAGAAGACACGCGTGTAGTACTGTTCGGGCTCGGGATTGAACGGCGGCCCATATGCGAGGCGAATGGTCACCGTTCGTGGCTTGACCGTCATTTCCCAGATGATGCGACGAATGTCCCAGGGGAGGCGTGGGGATGGGTGGAAAGTGTGTGTGGGCATGGCGCCAAATCTGTCTGCTTGTGGATGGCCGGGCTTGGATTTGTTAAAGAAGACAAGAGCTCGAGGAGAAGAGGATGCTAACGATGATCACTGGTGGTGGCGGCGGTGGATAAATAGGTATTTGTGAGGAGTACCCTTGAAAATGCCTCCTTTGTGACTGACAGCCACCTGGCCATGTCCTGGCGGCCCCTGTTCGGTTTTTGGTCGTGTCCGATCTCTTGTTGCCGTCTGCTGAAGAGCCGAGATGATACCCTGAGTCATCGCTCAGGTTTATTGTACCTAGGTACCAAACACATTCCCAATCAAGCATCCGAATCCTGGGGTACTGCATTTTGATTGGGCGATGGCATTCTACGATTGGGTAGGGGTGACTCGTGGAACTGCTGACCCGGGGCATTATCATCGGAACGGCTACATGTAAAAGCAAGAAGAGTAGTCCGTGTGCATTTGTCCTTGAGATCCAAACCGTCCATTTTGTCCTAGAGGAGGAAAAAGAAATTCGTGCCTTGGAGGTCCGGAAGGGAGATCCAGCTGTAAGGCGTTCCCCTCCTGTTTCTTTCTTTTCAGCATTTCTTCAAAGTCTTGGATGAAATTCTCGTTGTAGCATGGTGGCATTAATTTAAGGTTAATCGCTTCTTGAACTCTTGTCCCTTGAGATAGTTGGAAATGTCTATCGTCGTTTGCTCCAGACATGGTTGAATGTAGCGTGATGGTTGCTTGTGTCTGTATCTGTGCTCGGTAAGGTGTGTAGCGGGTCAATAAAGACTACAGTCTGAAAACTGAAGGCATCAAGGTGGCCTTATATACCAAGAATTGTTGCTGTTCTTCTCCATCGTTGACTGTGTTGGTGCCACGGGCGATTCCCATCACACATCTCTTCCCTTCTCTGCTTTTATCAGCAATCGCACCAACATCAATGGACTCACCTCTTCGTAGCCAACTCGATTTTATATAAGCGCTCGCGTATAATATTGAGAATTTGGGATATGTATTTCGAGCGATGCCGGTCCATATCGTCCTTTCATGGCCGCGCGAAGCACCAGCGCCATCACAGAGTACCATCATAGGAGTATGTTGGTGAGGGACGGGGATAGGCATCCAAGGGCATCCTTTTTGATACTTCAGTCAGCCGTTGGTTATCGTTCAGGGTCCTGAGAAGAAGATCAATGAGCGACGTGATGGGGACACCAACATCACAGGTTTGTTGAAAGGACGAGGAGCGTGATGGGTCCACGACATGGCCAACATGGAAAAATCACCCATGTTTGGCGACTTGTCAAACACGGCGGAGGGCATGGCGGTCGAATCTTCTTTGAAAATTCGAAATCGTCTGGTCTGGCCATTTTACTCGATTACTCATGAAATGAAGATTTGTGGACACGGGTGGTTGGGACTTTGCCCGGAGGAAGTTACGACCAGGATATTATAGGGGGAAACGCTTGGCAGTTACGCCACTAACACAGTTGCTGCACAATACAGTGTAATTATGTCGATGCAGAATGCCTTTAATGGTTCCCATTTCCTTTCAAAACTTCCATCGTCAGCGCTCCTTTAACTGTACCAACACATTCTGCCATCCCTTCAGATCATCCACCTTGCCGCCACCTCTCGTCCAGACCCCATATAACCAACATATTACACACCTCTGCAGGCATTTAAAAGGTTAACACGGTACTGCCACTCTATCAATATATAAGGGGTTGGATGTGAGAAAAGCAGCCATCTTTTGTACGAAGAATAGGGTTATCGCCACTTTGCCATTTCACCGCGCTAACCTTTTGAATGCCGGCAGACGTGTACATCTCCGTCAACGTCGGCACGCCCAGCTCAACAAACAACGCTCTTCAATGAAAGCTCATAAAAATCGAAACCAGTCGGAGTCTTCTGTGAACAGCGCTCCACCTTACCAAGCTGAGAAGCATAATCACCGGGATTTGGTTCCGGCGCAAGAGCGGCAGACACTCGTCCCGTCAATTCTCAGAACCGCAAGTGCGACTGTCACCACTCACACTATGGCTGCCACCAGTCCCGTCGGTAGCTCTTCCTACATGTTTTACTCGCGTACAAGTTATCTCAGCGCCAGCTGCCGACTCGGGATCCTGTCCAATTCGAGGCCTTGAAGTTACCATTACGCCTCCGCTTTCAACATCAACGACAACGACAACAATGCATCACCTCACTCAACACTCGGGCTTCATCGTCCATTCAATCAATTCTCCGGGTTCACTACTATCCAGAACACAGCTCCAAGGCAAGGTCCATCATGACCGTGTGCGCTTTTACCGCAAGTGTACGGTTTAGAATCACGGACTCGAGGGATCACATGTCTAGATCAAGCACAAGCTCAAAAGAATTGTCGAAGCTACGTAGGTACCTAGTATGAAACGAGTGACATAGAAATGAATGATCAAGCCCTATAATTCTTCCTCAGGCCCGATGGAGTTGAAGGGACCGATATGTCGATTCAGTTGGCGACGCAAGTAAGGGTGCCATCCCGACTGGCGCACTCTGGAAACCAACACGTCAGCCAGTGCAATATTCTACAAACGACACCTCACTCGGGAATAACTTACTGCCATTGATAATGCCGGATGTGTCCGAAGGGCCGGAATAGAACTTGCAGCCGGTGCCAACTTTGTGTCTGCAATTGTTCGGGCAGTTGCAAGCGTAGTCTACAACCAAGGAGGAGCAGTCAGTAATATAATCGGCATTGGCAGTTCATATTGCTAGTACGTACAGGGATCAGTGGCGATGAAGGCGTGGACCGGAGAGTCGATCTCAGTCGGAGTCTCGATGGCAGCCCCCAGGTCATGGCTGGCCATGCAGAGAGCAAAGGTAAAGATGATGGCGGACTTGAAAAGCATCGTGGTGATGAGAATCTGGGCTCGATAGGTTTGTTGGTGATGTTAGATGTGTGTGTGAGAGAGAGTTGGGAAGTTTGAGTCGGATTGTCATTTGCGAAGGACTTCAAGGGAGATTTATACTTTTTTTTCAGCGGGCTCACAGTCTCCCAGCCTCACCAACTCTCCAAATTACTTATCGTTGTGTAGTTCTCGCAACTGAATACCCCCTTGCTGACGTCGCATATGCTGAGTATTCCTTCTACCGTAGAAACGTACAGTTGAGGAAATGCTCCAAACCCTTTCAGGGCCCTTGTATGCTGACCTAAAACCGGGCTCTAAGTGACATTGCCGCTTCACTCTGCTTCACGACCAATGATAAAAGAAATCAGGATCATGAGCTCGTACAAAGGTACCGTAGCCACTCTGAGCCCATATGGATGTTGTGGATTCTCATCGAAGCTGAGGCAGGAAGGTAGGTAATGTATGAAAGACAGTTACAAGGGGGGCAGAAAAGGTTGAGATGGACGACAGATATTGAAGAAGGCAGGCTTGGTGCGCTTTATCGTGCCATTTTAGACACTGTCAATACGACATAGGTGGTGTGGGTATGTGGGAAGTCGATTTAAACATGGCATATTGTGTGGAGTCTGAAGGCGAAGCGGATCTCTGGTTTTCGCGGGTCTCGTTCCTCTTCTGAATAGTTGATTTTTTGCTTGTTTCCGTACTCAATTCACCATGGAAACTCGAACTAACGTTGCCAGGATTCTTCTTTCTTTCATGACTTTTGGCCGGCCATCCCAAACGGAAGAAAGTGAAGAAACCCAACAAGCCAATCTATGACGCTTTTTTCTGCAAATCGTGTAATTCCGCTGATATGGTAACCACACCCCCAAGGAAACAGTAAGGTAGATAGGCATATACAGCTGAAGTTAGTGTGAGCCGTTCAAATGTGTCGTTTCATCATTTCGCCAAAAAAATAATCGCTTCGAGATGCTTGCCATGCGCCCTTCCCTCATGTGTGCCATTTTGCCGGAATGATCGTTTAGAGCTGCTTGCCAAGGCGCTCGTCTCTCATCTTGCGGAACATATCCATAACACCGGTGTAAACCACCAGGAGGATACCACCACCAGGGCCGAGTCTGAGGACCTTGGGAATGAAGCCCTTGTAGAGCGCACCGAAGCCCTCCTCCCTGAAGACGGTCAGAACAGCGGGCCAGGCCCAGTTGTACTTGGGCACCTGGCCGGGCACCTTGGTGGTGTTCTGGATACGGCTCTTAACAACATCCATGGGGGTGTTGAGGAGGGTACCGATGGTACCGCCAATGGTACCCGCAATGATATCATTGATGGTCTGACCCTTCTTGGTCTCGGCCTTGGGGATGAGCTCGCGAACCTGGAAGATGCAGCCAAAGTAACCGGCGTTCCAGAGGATGTGGCGCCAGAGGGTGGACTCGAGACCGTTGTACATGGCGAGGAGACCTTCGTTGCGGATAGTCTTGACGATGACATCGACCATGCCGTTGTACTTGCCGGCCGAGGCCTTGTCTTGGAGACGGATCTTGACGAGCTCGAAGGGGACGACGATGAAGGCCTCGGTGGCACCGGCGGAGGCACCGGTAAGGACAGAAAGACTCTGGGTCATCTGCTGCTGGCCGAAGAGGTCGCGGTAGAACTTGCCCCACTTGTCGTTGGCGGCGAACTTGGTGGCACGCTTGGGGGCTTCCATCAAGATGGGGGCAGTGATGCCGCGGTAAAGGCGGGAGGCACTGTGGAAGAAAGGTGTCAACTCCTGTCATACACAATCCCGTGTTCTGTGGAATGGAAAGCATACCCCTCGTTCTTGACAATCTTCTTGAAGCAGTCAAGCATGCCATTGTAGTGGTCGACGCCCGGGATGGGCGTGCCGGACTGAAGTTGGCTGAGGCGTAGGTGGTTAGTTTCGTGGGAAGCGCATTGGGCGCGGTGGCCGCGATAGGTGCTCGGAGTTTCGTCGAGGTATGGCAGGTGGTTGCGCTCACATTCTGGTCTTCAAGACATCAAGAGGATACCTGTTTTAACGGTATGTGTTAGTACTGGGAGCTAATCGCAAGGAGCATGCGACCACTTTGGGCACCAGCGGCGGGGGCGGGGATTCGAAGACGTACATAACCAAAATCTATAGAGGCCAGCGCAAGATTCTGGTTAGTCACACAGCAACAGTCGGACGTTTCGGGTTCATTTTCGGGGGGAACCTGCTTCAGAGACACCAGCGATGGCACCTGGCACGAGAATCCACGGGTTAGCATTGGCCCAAAATCTTTGCGACACGAGTGTCAATTGCGCGCCGGGGCTCGTGGAAGCTTCAAAATCGGAGGAAAGAGGGACTCACCGGCCGCGAAGGTGTAGCCAAAAGGAAGGGGGGCCTTGTCGGACGACATTTTGATCAATGTACTATGGAGTATATGCAAGGAGATTATGGGTATCTATGAGGACCAAGAACACAAGATGGAAGACAACAATGTTAAGAAGAAAAACAGCGCAATCCAAAGTTGAGAGACGGGGGGGGGAAAAAACGAAAGTGTCGTCACTTAGCGGATTGAAGAGGGAACATGCCCCGGACGCGGGAGTCAGGGACGGATACGGACAAGTGGAAACAGTCAACCTGCCATGGCCGGGTCTGGCGGCGGTTCCTGGTTGGGTTGAGCGTTTCAGGGACCCCACAGCGACTCTTTGCTCCCGTCCTTGGCGGACCGCTAACTAGCGGCGTCGGAGCTACACGGCCCGGAGACCCTTCTTCCATGCCCTGGCGCAAATCACTAGAACTACGGTACCAGCGGAAAGCTGAAGTTAAGATCCTTACCCAATGAGTGTTGGAAGACGTTTGAGATTGGGGGGGTTTTTCCAGTATGTTCACTCTTCTTCTTTGATCAACAAATTTGACACCAGCACAACATGTTTGCCCAACAAGAGGGGATACTTCCAAAGAAAGCAAGGAGAAGAAGAAGCTCCATTGAGCCGCGGTGTCCGAGTAATGGCACCAGCGGTGACAGTGACAGTGACAGTGTAGATCCATCCTCTCTGACATGTGCGTGCTTCCACTTTACGAGATCCGGCACATGAACCTTCAGGGGCTTTTATAAATGATTAATGCCGTTCTCTATGTATGGGAGCGATCAAAGACAGGCATTACCTTATAGACTACAGCCTCAGAATGCTTCAGCCCTACCTCCCGTCAAGGCTTCCCAGATCCAATGTAGGATCCAGTTACAATACGTTACGCAAGCATACGCCCCCCATACGACAGCACCAAGCTCCGGACCTGATTCGGACTTTGTTAACGACAGCTGGAGATGACCTATCGATGGAGGGGAACTCGGCTCTCTTATCTTATCTCTCGTCCCGTCAATGGCGCATGAGTGTGAATGCAGGCTTGTGATTGGTCAAGCGGACCATGTTCAAGGCGGGGCTTGCTACCTTCCACTTTAGCATTTGTGTGAGTGGCACTGAATCCATGACCAGTGACACTGATAAGAGTTGGCGACGACTTCTGGCTGAAGGCAGGATCCGGGTCTTGCCTACAGCCGACCGACGGACTTCCTACCTCTACCGCCTTTTATCTCCCGCGCTCTTCCACCTCCGCAACCTACGGGATCTCCAACTTGCATTCTTCCTACTTCCGACCAGCGAGAAACAGACTGCACCAACCATATCCTTTTGCCCTTCGCTAGCTTCCAGGTCGTCGCCCCTGAGAAACACACCAGAACCCGTCCAACTCCGACCGTCCAAACCCCAAACAGTCGCCACTCTCACAAACCCGTGACAGCAAACCCGCGACACACACACACACACACACACGCGCGCGCACTGACCGAAAAGAGCTCGACCGTCATTCTTTCCGGTGGACGTCTTTCCTACGCTTCCTAACGCACCTTTAAACAAGCCGTGGTCCGTTGCGAATCACAGCGAGGTGCCATCGAAGCGTGTCCGAGGGACTTCCCGCCGCCCATCCGGCTTCTAATGACGCAGACGCATCTCCTCTGGAAATACTACTGGGAAGACGATGTCGAAAGATTTCGACGCCTCCTCTCCCCTGCTGCCCACGGCCCCCAACCGGCCGGCCGGAGCAGCAACATAACCTCGGGCCCAGCCGGCGGTTCTGGCAGTCTCGGTACATCGCCCCGTCTGTCGGGCAAGCCTCGCAAACAGCTCAACAGCGCACTCTCGCGAGTCGATGTCAACAGTCGCGACCATGTCGGCCTTACCCTTCTTCTGCGCGCCGCCTCCTCGACAACCAAGAACGCCGTGTCTTTCGCCGAAGCCTTGATCGAGCACCCCGCCATCGATATATACGCCCAAGACCCCGAGAGTGGCTGGAATGCCCTCCATCGCGCACTATATGCAGGGAACATCTCGATTGCCCGGATGCTGCTGAATAAAGAAAAGAGGGACCTAACTGGACATACCGCATCATTTCTTCGGGTTGGACAGCTGATCAAGACCAAGGATCACGAAGGCAATAGCCCCTTCGACTTGTATAATGCGACTATCGGCGAGCGCGACTTGGTAGCCCTTCGGGAACTGGCAGCCATGCAGGAGGAGGAAGACGGGTCCGACAACGAAGACGATGTGGCCGAGGAGAGGGTTTCCAGGAAAGCCAGGCACGGGGCCCTTGGCGAGGACTTGTACACCTTTGGAAGCAACCGGAACCTGACATTGGGCCTTGGGGATCAGGATGACCGTCAGTTCCCTGAGCGTGTTTACCTAGAACGGCCGGCGCATTTGCTTCAACGATTCTACAACGAGTACCTTGAGAGTGCTGGATTAGAAGGTTCCACTGCCGCAGACCTGAACGACATTCCAGCTCTTGTTTTGAACCGACCGATCGTCATCGAGGATGTGGCCATGTCGAAATTTCACAGCGCCGTACTTACTACGGACCCTGTCTCAAATCTGTATGTTGGCGGTGTTGGCCGAGGTGGACGACTGGGACTTGGAGACGAAAATACCCGCTTCAAGTTCACCCCTGTCCAAGGTCCCCTGGCCGACAAAAAGGTCATCCAGGTAGCGCTCGGACAGAACCACACCATGGCCCTCGATGAGACCAGAGCTCTTTGGACTTGGGGTAGTAATGCCCACTTTCAGCTAGGCTATACTCTTCCTGAGCCGACCAAAAAGGACCAAGACCCAATAAGCACTACGCCGCGGCAGGTATTCAGCTCCTTGAAAAAGGAAAGTATCCTCGGCATTGCTGCTTCGTCGATCCATTCAGTTGCTCATACTGGCATCTCCCTCTATTGCTGGGGTAGGAATGTTGGCCAACTGGCTTTGATGGATTCAGACTCGAGATCGCTCGAATATCAGCAGACTCCGAGGAAGGTGGCAGCTTCACTCTTCTCATCGCCGATCGTCATGGTCTCGGCTATTGACAAGGCGACAACAGTTCTGCTCCAGAACCACACAGTCTGCGTGTTTACTGGCTATGGATATAACATCGTCAAATTTCCCTTTGCGACCATTGATACGATTGGCAACCTTTCCATGTCCAATCGGTACGAGCCAGGTAGGAGCCAGATCTCTTATATCACGTCCGGCGGAGAGACGATTGCCGCTTTGACAAAACGTGGAGATCTCTTCACCATGCACTTGGATCACAAGATGGAGACGAACCCACCGGCGACCTCTACCACCAATCCGTCCAAGATCAAGGGTGCTGTAACCCAACCACAGTGTATCTGGAGCGCAAGAAAGGATGGGGTACGATCGGTTGGAGTCGGTGAACATGGCTCCGTTATCATCAGCACACACTCTGGTACCGTGTGGCGCCGCATCAAGCGAACAAAGGTCAAGGATGCCTATTCAGGGTCTTTGGAGTCAAAGCGCAACGACTTCAAGTTTCAAAGAGTGCCGTATATCACACAGGTTGCGGCAGTCAGAGCGTCACCTTTCGGTGCGTTTGCTGCGATCCGTCGGGATTTGGATGTAATGAAGGAGCAGCTCGTTGTTTCTGAGCAGTCTCTTTGGAGGAACGTGGCACCACTCAATCCTCTGGAGGGGTTTCGGGCATCTGGGCCGAAACCGGATCTTAGGAACAAGGAGAATATCAAATTCTGGGAAAATGAGACGCTCAAGTGCAACCTCGGATCCGTTGCATATGAAGTGCTCAAATCCCCGGATCTGGAAGAGGATTTGGAGTCGTACCTCGCAGAATGGAATCACACTCACCAACCGTTGGACGCCCTGGTATGCAGCTCATCCCTCCCGGACATTCGGATACCGGTTCACGCCTGGCTCCTCTCCGCCCGAAGCTCCGTAATCCGGCATGCCCTGGCCCATTCGAGAAGGCTTAGCTTTGATATTCAGCACGAAGCATTCACAATCAGCAAGGTGGATGGAAAGCCCTTGCTTATCTTTCAGGGCCTGGATCTGATCGCCTTGCTCAGCTTGGTTCACTTTATGTACGAGGACAAGGTGATACCAGCATGGAACTTTACACGTCAAGCCCCGCCATTGGCCTACAGATATCGTCAAATTCGCCAGGAGGTCATGAGGCTTGCCACTCGTCTCAACATGCATAATCTTGAGGCAGCCGCCCGACTGCAGGTTGACCCCAAGAAATGCATGGATGAGGATTTTCGAATAGCCATCAAGGACCACAGCTTTTTTGGCGATGGCGATATCCTACTTGAACTAGAGGGCCAGGAAGTTGCCGTCCACAGCTCCTTTGTGTGTCAGAGATGTCCTTGGTTCCAGGTGCTTTTCCACGGACGATCCAGGGGCATTTGGCTGGCTACGCGTCGGGAAGAAGCCGAGATTGAGAACGAGAGGATCAAGATTGACCTCAAGCATATGGAACCTGGCGCGTTTGACTACGTGCTTCGCTATCTGTATGGCGACTACGGCGCGGAGCTGTTTGACCCCACCGTGTGTGACACGTTCGCGGATTTCCTTGACCTTGTCATGGATGTGATGTCCATCGCGAACTACCTGATGTTGGACAGGCTGTCACAGATTTGCCAGACTATCATGGGAAGATTTGCGAATATTCGCAACATTGCTAACTTCCTCAATGCGATCAGCCCGTGCTCTATAACCGAGTTCAGAGATGCCGGTCTGGAGTACATCTGCTTACAGTTGGAGTCGATGCTTGAAAACCACCTTCTTGATGAGCTGGACAATGACCTGCTTCTGGAGCTCGACGCGATTGTTCGTGACAACCAGGCTGCCCAGTCGCCATTTGTAAGGAGTGGCAGATCTGAGATGCTGCTGCATGAAGCTTACCCAGAGCTTGCTCAGGATATCGATGAAGAGAGGCAGACCAGGGTCAAGGAGATTGCATTCAGGGCTTCAAGGGATGACGATCGAAGGCTTTCTACAGCCTTCAGGTCCAAGCGTGAGAGTGGCGTTGATGATGCATCAGCGTCCACAACTACTTCTGACAAGCACAAGAAAACACCAAAGAGTGCTAGGAATGAACCGTTTGGTCTCAGTCCTGAGTTGAAGCCAAAGACCTCGCAAGCAGATCTCATCTTTGATATGGAAGAAGACGGTCCTGCTGCAGTGGCTACGCCCCTGAGTGCCAAGGCCCTGAAGCCGTCTACTCCGGCAGCAGATATGGACCAGTTCCCGTCACTAGGCAGTTCATGGAAGGGCAAAGCTCCGATCAGGAGAGGACAATCGCCTGCGGTGCTATCACACAGTCCTCTGCAGGCTGGATCGTCGCCGGCGGCGAAAACCGGAGGAGCTCCGTGGGCGAACGCCCCGATGCCGGCTTCGAAGGTTGGTTTGCGGGATATCATTCAGTTGGAGGCTACATCTACTCCAGTTGCAGCAGGTCGGTCAGCCCTATCAGAGGGCTTGGCTGCACAACAGCAACAGCACGCGGGCAAGGAAGGAACATCGGCGCCAAAGGTTGCACAACCCAAGCTGTCTCAGAAGGAGAGGAAGAAACAGCAACAGGAACAAGCGGCAGCCCAGGCAGCTTTGCACTATGCCAAGGCTTCCCTTGCAAACAAGCCGGCATGGGGTGACACTGAATCGAAGGCGCCGCCTCCTTGGAAGATGGTCACTGCCAGCAAGGCCAAGCCAGCGCCTCTAGATGTCAATCCTCCTGTGTCTTCATCACCAGTAGCAAAGCCACTGGTTGCAGCGGAGACCACGCCCGTCGCCCGAAGGACAGCGTCGCCAGACACACGGTTCTCTGGTCAGCGGACGTCTAGCAACAACAGTGTTCACACCGTCAACCCTAACCCCAAGCCCAAGCCCACACCTACACCCTCCTCTTCCTCAGCTCCCCGTCCTAGTCCCCAACCTCCAGCCCAGCAATTTCCAAGCCTCGGGGAGTCTGCTAGCAAACCAATTGTCCCGCACTCCAAGGTCTACATTGCTCCTGCGCGCAAGGATGAGCATTTGCTGGGCTTCAGCATGGAGGAAATCATCCTGCAGCAGAAGCTTGAGCAAGAGCGGATCAAGGGTGCAGTGTCCAAGCGGTCCTTGCAAGAGATTCAAGAAGAGCAGGCGTTCCAGGAATGGTGGGATGCCGAGAGCAAGAGGCTACAGGAGGAAGAGGAGGAAAGGAGGAGAAAGGCCACCGAGAAGGAGGAGAGAAAGGAGAAGAGCGGCAAGGCAAGGGGTAAAGGAAGGGGGAAAGACAATGTCAATGCTGCCGAAAGCTCAAATGCTGGCGGAGACACCACTGCGAAGGGCGCCGGAAAGCCGGGAGGTGGTGAAGCCAAGGCTGGTGAACGGAAGGGTGAAGGGAGAGGTGGGCGAGGGAAAGGAGGTCCGGGTGGGAAGAAAGATGGGTCAGCGCCCAGCGAAGGAAAGGCTACTGCTGCGTCATTGTCAGCAACACCAGCGATACTAACAGGTCCAAAGGGCCATAGTGGAGCAGCAGCACCACAACAACAACAACATCCTAGAAAAGCAGACGGAGGAGAGGGTGGCAGTAATCCGAGGAGGAGAGATAGGGGAAGAGATCGAGGGAGAGGAGGACGAGATGCCACGCAAGTTACCAGCGCTAGTTCGACTCCCACCGGCCCCGCCATCCCGGCTGCTGGGAGGTAATGTTGGGCTTTGTCTGAACGGGCGCCCTGCTTATCGCGGGAACCATGCAACAGAAAAGATTCTTGGGTTAATAAGATCAAGCAAAGCCTAGGAAGGAAACAAGGAAATATGGACACGGCAGCATTGGCACGGGACAAGACACGGTGTATTTGGTTGATTTTTTTTCTTTTTCTTGTCCAACTCATCAGGCTGCACATTCACGGAAGGGAAATGCATCGACTGTTCTGCTGTACCGTTGCTTGCTGCTCACTGCTGCTGCTAGTTTGCTGGGCTGCAACTATGTACCGATACTGTAATCTGTAGTACCTACGCTATATATGTGGCATATCGTGATACGATGATCTTGATAGCCAATGTTCTGGGTAATGGGTTTCGAACGTTTAGTTTCCAACCACCTCTGTTTCTGCAGGTTAACGATTCGACGGGCGTTGTCTCCGTTCTCAAGCAACAACGGAATGACAGACGGGAAGTAAGCAGCGAACCGAACGTGTAAAGTTGGTGCCATCCCCATATTTTTCTTTTCCACGTGTCGTTGTTGCAGCCTAACTTGTCCTAGAACAGTTCCAGCTCTAGGCAGAATCCTGAAATGCAGCATCAACCGCGCGATCCGACCAAGATGAGAAATAAGGACCAAACGTTCCAAAAGTGGATTACAAGTTCATCCAGAGGTGGAGGAAGATGAAGCTTGCATGGTTTTACTAGCACCCATTTCACCTTTCGACATAATTTGTATTTGTCTTTTAAACGCTCATTTACCTCCAATCGCCTTATTACCAAGGCGTACATCAACCGCCGTGTAACCAATCTACCTACCTACATCTTGTAGCTTACAAGCCACAACCGTTCGCCGCCCCAGACTTTCTCAGACTTACTCGTTACCTATAAGGTTGTTTCACTACCGTCAATCGCAATTCGGAATCAGAATCGATGTGATTACACGGCGTGTGTGCTGTCAGAATCAATCTTTTTGGTGCAATATCGGTGAGGCGAGAAGTGCTTAGCGGTACGCTACGACGACATTAAGGCAAAGTCTGCCTGCCCGTCCAACTCCGAACGACGGGAACATCAACAATTAATAGAGCCCCCCCATGTTTTCATCGGAGGCGGCAGATCAGATCGGATCTATTGTACATATACTCATGTTCGTACTGTGTTGTTGATACCGTTCTACGAGTCACCTTCCGTGAAGGTAACTTCCAAACTTGGCGGTATGAAACGCGCAATCCAAACATTGTGCATAAACTCAAGGCTGTCTTTGGTACACTGCACTCGTGCACCGCTTGTGGATTGCTGCAGGTTCGGAGCCTCTACCTAGAGCACTAGGTAGGCTTCAGCGGCTGTTTATTCGACAATCGACGACGGCTGCGTAGGCAGGTAGGTAGGCAGAGCAGGAAGAATTCCCTTTCTGCCTCTCCAGGCAGATTGCCTATCTGCAATACTACCTAGGTACTTGCAGATGTAGAAGCTGGCCGATGAGAGACGTCGCTTCGCTTGTCACAGAATCGCAAAACAAAGGAAAGAAGGGGAAGTTTACTGTTGTAGGCACAGCATTCGGGTATCGGTAGCGGTGGTTTAGGTAGGCAACAATGAAGAGACGGGGGAGTAGTATAGTGTAGATGGACAAAGACAAAAGAGACTTTGTCTGATAACTGTGTCGATCCAGCATTGTTCGTGTTGATGATCAGGTGTAAAACAAATGATCGGCCTCGCAGAAGCAGCAGCAGCAGCAGCAAGGCAGCCTTATCGCGCGTCGAACATAGGTACATTGGTAAGGTAGATGACGAACGGGTGAAATGGTTGCATCATCTTCATTGTACATTTCTTTTTCCCTTATCTTCTCACCCATCCTGTCCGATCTAGTGTCTCTTCACGAAAAGGAAGAAAGCGTGCATTCAGACGACAGGGAAAGGGTTGGCGAAATGAGTGGGCGAACCATGAACGGAAACAACCATGGAGATGTTGGATAGGTATTAAGGAGACTGCCGTGTTTCTGTCTTGACCGCCCACCCTTTTCAGGGACAGTTGCGCTGTCGATGACTCGATGACGAAAGATAAGTTGGTGATCACGAGGCGGTCCACTGCCCGGGGAGGTTGGCGTCCAGTCTACCAGAAAAGAACCATGAGACAACGATGGAGTGTGGACGGGGTGCTTCCCTTTCTTGCCCCGACTTGTTATTTTGTCTAGAGGTACTGTACCTATTCCATATTGATACACTGCAGCAATCAAACAGACAAGCACGCACTTCTTTCTTTCGAAAAAAACAAAAGAAGGGCTGCGAGGTACGGTAGTCAACCGAGACAAGGTCGGGGTTGTGGAAGGCAAGTCACAGCAGGGCAACCAAAGCGAAGTCACAAGGGACCTTGAGGTTGTTAGTGACAGCGTGCTATCGGCAGTCACCAGCAACATTGGCCACGGCAAGGCCCGCACCTGGACAGCGTCATCTGAGATCTTCTGCTGCCTCTTTTGTTCTGTTTACCTGATTGTTGGTTAAGACATCGATGGAGTTTAGAAATTAGAACCGAATGTTGAACCTCGACACGACGTTTGATGGAGAGTAACACATTTGACACATTACAATATCAACGGTGTGCTATCCAGACAATGGGTGGTGGACAGTACACTAACAAAGCTGGGGGGGGGGGGGGGGCCCCCCCCCCCCCCGCGGGGGGCGGGGGGGCGGTGCCGCCGCGGGCGGGGGGCGGGCGGGGGGGGTCGGGGGGGC